>CM044961.1:11984807-12163037 GCA_024516035.1 Bactericera cockerelli
AAATTATTTTCAGGAACACTAGGGTAAAAATCCATTTAAATGATGCTTGACAGATTCAAGTTGGTTTAATCTTCAATTAAAGCAACTTGAATACATATTTATTTTATATGATAATACAAAAATTAATAGGTATACCTACCTATATAAATTTATGTATGAACAATTGAACATACTACTTACCAGACTTTTTAATATCCTTATTTTTTCTGTTTCGCCACTGATGAACGTGTATAACAAATATGTCAGTAAGTCCTATAGACAAGAGATTTAAATAAATAAAATAATATATACTGATCAAATTGGCTATTTGAATTAAATTATTTATACACAATATACCTATACAAGTTCAACAGGTTGCTATTGTACCTTACAGTTTGAGTAGGTACATTGATTTCAATTTTATTACAATTACAATACAACAAAATATAGGTACATATTATTTTGTTTATTTTCTTCCAATACATATTGTAGATATTATTTTATTTATTTTACCAACTTGACATTCGAGAATTTGGACACAAGTGTCAGTAGTTCTCAGGTTAAGATTCCTACAGTCAGTATTTTTTTTTAGGAATGTTTTGCTGGAAGGCATAATTTAGTTGAAGTAGTAATATACTTAGGTGTACTCATTTTGGACATTGGTCCTTGAAATTTTTCTCGTTTTTTTCTCGTAAAAAATGTATTGATTATTTGTAAAATTGAGGTTGGAAACAGATATTGGTGTATCAATACAGTTACCTACTTGATTTAGAATTTATGCACTCACAAAGTAGGATAGAAATTAGAAATGTACCTCAGGTATTAGGACACATCACACTCACCACCATTATTAGGGCTAAAAATTCTGGTCCTTATCCCAGATATGGCGCGATGTGTGAAAAGTTGACTTGATGGGGACGGTCTTCCCTTAGATTTATTATTTTACCAAGTAGCTCCTCTTCACCTATTAAAGTGAACACGAGTTCTTTCTCTGGTACACCTGATCTTCAAAAACTCAACACCTCGGAATTGGAGACAATTACCTATTTAAATATTATGTCGCACAGAGTTCATACATCATTACCTACAAAATAGGTGCCTGATTTACTGTAATGTAATACCTATACATATACATATACTGAGATACCTATTTATTTATGTTAGGAAATGAAGAAAAACAAATAGCACTCTTGCTGTAATGCCCATAATAAGTAAAAATCATGAGAATAATAATTTAGGTAGTTCTATTGTACTAGGTAGAAAAATATAGATGAAAAACAAACTATCTGCATAACCCTTCTGTTTTTTGCTAAACGGATTTTCATCGGAAGTCATTCGATACTGAGCTTTTACCCTTCATTTGCAGCTACCCACATTAACCTCACCTAGCCTGGGTTTGGCCGGGAATTGCCTGAATACGAGGATTCGAAATTGTATGCTCACTCATCCAAGTAAATTTTCTTCCATCACAGCTGGATCATAATTATGACCATATTTTTGAATAGTCTAGTATGGTCCATACCTATTTTCCTTCTTCAAATCATTGCATATATTTTTTTTTTTAAATTTAAACAAAATATTCGGGTTTCTCTCTTTCAATTAATGATTCTTTTTTTTCATACTTTTTACATGTATATATTTCTTCTTCTCTGTTTCCTCCCATCAGTTCTGGATCATAAAACTTTTCTTGTTCAATTTCATTTATTTTAAACATTATTGTTACACATATCTCTTTCCTTCTTTCAATCAAATCAGCACTGTTCAATCCTTCTTTAGTATTTCTGCCTCCTTCAACTATGGATCATGTACATACTGTGGGACATAGGACGGTCCTCCGCCATCTCTTCCATACTCATAGGTCGGCTGATGGACTTCTCCTCGTAAGCCACTTCCTTGAGGAAGATCAGACACACCAGGAAACACACTGAAAGCAAACCACAGGAAACCGAGTTAAGAATTAAAAAAAAGGAGGCACCTTCTGGCATTTCCCTGAATCTTTCGTTCTCACAAATTTTCTGGAAACTCAGAAACCAGCTACTCAAAATAACTTCACCCCATCGGTAGTCAAGTGGTAAAGGCGCTAGTCTGGTAATCTAGGTAGCGCAGGGATCCGTTGGTTTGAATCCCACCCATTGCGTGAATTTTTCCTCATTAATTTGAGTATATGACCTCATAATATTAAGACTGTAAATGTTAGGTGGTAGAAAATGTTCCATTAACCTCGACTGGTAGTTGCCTTCCACTATAGAGTATTATATTATTATTACTATTATTCACACAAGTTTGCTGGAAACTCACAAACCAGCTATACTCAAAATAACCTCACCCAGCCTGAGTGGGACCTTGAATAGACAGCATCACGAGGGTTCGATTTTTTCGCTTTGAGTCTACAAGCCAGATATCCATTCAAGGTCAGTCATCATCTCGACAGTCGACTTTTCCTCAACAAAAATCCTAACTCCTATATGCTAGTTCAATCAACCAAACTGAAGGGGAGCGCGTTACACCTCAACACCAACAACGATAACACGAGTCTTGACTAACAGAATGAGATCCAATGCTAGCAGGTTATTGCACCTAATTTTACCCACTGCAACTTCAATGTGCAATATTACAATTATCAACACTGAAACCACAATAATAAGATAAACGAAAAAAACAAGTACCTAATTTATCTGGTATTTTCAAAAGTAAATCTAGTGGTTAATATTATTATTTTATTCAAACATGCTGATACTAATCATTTCTTTAGAATCCTGATAATAAAAATAAATTTCTTCAGCACTCTTCCAAAAGTACAAACATAAAGAAACCAAAATTTCCTCTCAACCTTGGTTGACGAGAATTTCTTTCTCGAAACCTCACCGCACAGAAAATAATTAAGTAAAGAATTCGATTCAAAAAACTGGAATCGAGCGCTCAGTAGTTGTATTTTTTAAGATGGGAAAAAAAAATAGCCGGCCCGGATTCTATGTCAGTAGGTCGGCAGAACCTGTCTGCAGTCTGAGAGCTAGCCTGTAGCCTGCTGATGGCTTCGAGGTTCTCAACTCTCGTGTGAGAGAGGTTCGCTCACGTGGTTGGGTGGACGAGAGTGCCAATTTTTTGAGCGAGATGTTGAAAAAAATTCAAGATTTTACTTCCGAGAAATTTCTAATACGAGAAAAAAAATATTTTTTTTGCTCCGATTTCAATTTTTTTTTCTCGTTAGTTTTGTTATTTTGTTGCTTATCTAAAGATCTGTTTGTTACTTTGTTTAGATTTTTTAGCTTATCTAAAGTTATTTTCATCTGCTTTGTTACTTCTTAGCTTATCTCTGAAGATTTGCTTTTTACTTCTGTTTAGATTTCGTAGGTTATCTAAAGTTATTTTCACCTGCCTTGATACTTCTTAGCTTATCTAAAGATCTGTTTCTTACTTCTGTTTAGATTTCTTAGGTTATCTAAAGTTATTTTCACCTGCTTTGTTACTTCTTAGCATATCTAAAGAATTTTGAATGAAGACCTATCTACCACAATATATTATTTTATTATTGGAATCAGAAGCAAAAATGTCTTGCGAGGTTTCGTTTGTCTACATACTTGTAGGCTCTGTACACGTCTCTTTTCGACAGCCAAATACCAGATACTCACTGATCATGAAGCCGGTCAAGGTAAGGAAAGCCATAGTGCACTCTTTCTCTATATACTTAGGGAACAGAATGCTGCCCACCAAGGTACCGGTTCTGCCACACATCATTGTCAAGTTGACTGCCATTGCTCTGCAAAAATAATAAAAATTACCTCATGAGGAAAAATAAGTATCTATTTCAATGGACAGCGACTAGTGATAGCATTACAGATCCGCATGTTCCGTAGAAAATATAGAATAGGATTACAACGGGGATAAAAGAAGACCGTGCTTTATTCTAGGTACATTTGTTTTTTTAACAATTGGTAAAATGTTAAGTTCAGATACAATTTACATCTTTTCAGCAACTTGTGGTTGTTGGTAAGCAATGTTGTTTGGGCAAGAGAAAAGGAACAAAGTAACGCCCTGCACTTGTGTGCTAGTGACGTGTGATGAATATAATTTTGGTATCTAGGTACAGTCAAACTTGTATAAACAGGAATTCAAGGCAATGTTTTCCTACTTTAAAAGGTTTTTTTTAAAGTAGGAAACTGCTAAAAGGACCACGAGTTTTTGGTAGCATATCCAGGTTTTGCTGTTTTTCATTTAGTGAAAATTCCTCGCCTGAGCTCAGCTAGTAGCCACATGAGTATTCTGACCCATCCATCAGAGAAATTACTCACCTTGAGGTGGTGGGGAAGATGTAGACATTGTAGACCCGTCCATCAGAGAAATACTCACCTGGAGGTGGTGGGGAAGATGTAGACCCGTCCATCAGAGAAATCAATCACCTGGAGGTAGTGGGGAAGATATAGACCCGTCCATCAGAGAAATACTCACCTGGAGGTGGTGGGGAAGATGTAGACCCGTCCATCAGAGAAATCACTTACCTGGAGGTGGTGGGGAAGATGTAGACCCGTCCATCAGAGAAATACTCACCTGGAGGTGGTGGGGAAGATGTAGACCCGTCCATCAGAGAAATCACTTACCTGGAGGTGGTGGGGAAGATGTAGACCCGTCCATCAGAGAAAGCACTCACCTGGAGGTGGTGGGAAGAGTGGAACCGTCCATCAAAGAAATCAATCACCTGGAGGTGGTGGGGAAGATGTAGACCCGTCCATCAGAGAAATCAATCACCTGGAGGTGGTGGGGAAGATGTAGACCCGTCCATCAGAGAAAGCACTTACCTGGAGGTGGTGGGGAAGATGTAGACCCGTCCATCAGAGAAAGCACTTACCTGGAGGTGGTGGGGAAGATGTAGACCCGTCCATCAGAGAAATCACTTACCTGGAGGTGGTGGGGAAGATGTAGACCCGTCCATCAGAGAAAGCACTCACCTGGAGGTGGTGGGGCAGATGTAGACCCGTCCATCAGAGAAATACTCACCTGGAGGTGGTGGGGAAGATGTAGACCCGTCCATCAGAGAAATCACTTACCTGGAGGTGGTGGGGAAGATGTAGACCCGTCCATCAGAGAAATCACTTACCTGGAGGTGGTGGGGAAGATGTAGACCCGTCCATCAGAGAAATTACTTACCTTGAGGTGGTGAGGAAAGAGTATACCCGTCTATCAGAGAAAGCACTCAACTGAGAGTGGTGGGAAAAGAGTGGACCGTCCATCAGAAAAAGCACTTACCTGGAGGTGGTGGGGAAGATGTAGACCCGTCCATCAGAGAAATTACTCACCTGGAGGTAGTGGGGAAGATGTAGACCCGTCCATCAGAGAAGTTACTTATGACTCACCTGGATGTGGTGGGGAAGATGTAGACCCGTCCATCAGAGAAAGCACTCACCTGGAGGTGGTGGGGAAGATGTAGACCCGTTCATCAGAGAAAACACTCACCTGGAGGTGGTGGGGAAGATGTAGACCCGTCCATCAGAGAAAGCACTCACCTGGAGGTGGTGGGGAAGATGTAGACCCGTCCATCAGAGAAATCACTTACCTGGAGGTGGTGGGGACGGAGTAGACCCGTCCATCAGAGAAATCACTTACCTGGAGGTGGTGGGGAAGATGTAGACCCGTCCATCAGAGAAATCACTTACCTGGAGGTGGTGGGGAAGATGTAGACCCGTCCATCAGAGAAATACTCACCTGGAGGTGGTGGGGAAGATGTAGACCCGTCCATCAGAGAAATCACTTACCTGGAGGTGGTGGGGAAGATGTAGACCCGTCCATCAGAGAAATCACTTACCTGGAGGTGGTGGGCAAGATGTAGACCCGTCCATCAGAGAAATTACTTACCTTGAGGTGGTGAGGAAAGAGTATACCCGTCTATCAGAGAAAGCACTCAACTGAGAGTGGTGGGAAAAGAGTGGACCGTCCATCAGAAAAAGCACTTACCTGGAGGTGGTGGGGAAGATGTAGACCCGTCCATCAGAGAAATTACTCACCTGGAGGTAGTGGGGAAGATGTAGACCCGTCCATCAGAGAAGTTACTTATGACTCACCTGGATGTGGTGGGGAAGATGTAGACCCGTCCATCAGAGAAAGCACTCACCTGGAGGTGGTGGGGAAGATGTAGACCCGTCCATCAGAGAAAACACTCACCTGGAGGTGGTGGGGAAGATGTAGACCCGTCCATCAGAGAAAGCACTCACCTGGAGGTGGTGGGGAAGATGTAGACCCGTCCATCAGAGAAATCACTTACCTGGAGGTGGTGGGGACGGAGTAGACCCGTCCATCAGAGAAATTACTTACCTTGAGGTGGTGAGGAAGGAGTAGACCCGTCCATCAGAGAAATGACTCACCTGGAGGTGGTGGGGAAGATGTAGACCCGTCCATCAGAGAAAGCACTCACCTGGAGGTGGTGGGGCAGATGTAGACCCGTCCATCAGAGAAATCACTTACCTGGAGGTGGTGGGGAAGGAGTAGACCCGTCCATCAGAGAAGTTACTCACCTGGAGGTGGTGAGGAAGATATAGACCCGTCCATCAGAGAAATCACTTACCTGGAGGTAGTGGGAAGAGTGGAACCGTCCATCAGAGAAATCACTTACCTTGAGGTGGTGGGGAAGGCCTGCAAAGAGCAGCCCAGGACAAGTTGTTAGTGGTGAAGATGAATGCCATAAAGATCCCTGGTAACAGAACTACATACACGGAAGTGCTAAACGGGTATGTGCCAACACAGAGGGTACAGATCACCATGGCGAACACTGGAAAAGGTTAAATCGATTTTGGGTTCTCTTTCTACGAAGAAAAAAGCTGTTTGGCTATTAACAGAAACACATGTACACCTTTATCTCAAGGGAACATGCCCACACAAAGCGCACAAAGCATCATTGTACAAAACATTGCATAATTTTAAAATTCAGGGTTTTGTATACGAAAAATCAATTTCGAAAAATGTTACCGAAAACAATGCTTAATGGGACTCCGCGTGCCGATTAGAATATCTCATAAAGCATTACTATACGATATTTACTTATTGGACTTCTCTTAATTGAGAAGATAAACGTAACAGCAGATGTGTTTGAAACTTTTGTGCGCTGAAGAAAGGCATGCCAACATTAGGGCATGGAAAGTTTTGTTTGCTATACCTGCATCACCTGTTAAGCTAGAAGTATTAGCAGAAGGAAATCAACAACGCAGTCTTCTTGCATTCATATGAAGGAACTATAAAAATTCATTCATACAAGTATCATTGTACTGGTTCATCATAGGTGGCGTCATCGTGAACGATGGTAGCCAGACCGGGGAGGAATGACTCAGCACTTCTACCACTGTCTTTACAAGGAGACTAATAATTGACAAGGGCCCCCAGAACCAAGCCAAGCTGGGTCTACTTCCTGTTTATAGTCCCCCAGGCAGACTGCTGGTCTACTCCCTGTTTATGGTCTCCCAGCCAGACTTTGTACTGGTTACAAAAAAAAATATTTTGTTCTTTTCATCTCTTGCAAGACAGCAGAGCAGGACTTACGGAAGAGTTCCTTCTTGCCCAGGCCCCTCACCAGGAACACCGTCATGATGTAGTAGAGGAAAGAGAAGACACCCACAAAGGTGGACAGGCTGTAGATCCTAATGTCCACGGGAAACTCCTGGGAACACATGGAGAAAACACTCAGGACGGGATCCCACTTAGCCCATTATTAGGGGTCACATTATGAAACAAGATTTAAGCCTGACACGCCCTCCAGTCGGAGTTTTTAACTTATTATACAGGGTGTCCCACAAAAGTTGGACACCTCAAATTACTCGGCCCCTGAAAGAGTTTTTGAAAAAAAAAAAAAACTACATGTCATGAATTTTTTTTATACAGGGTGGTTCAAAAGTCAGAAATAAAATTGAGGTGTCAATTTTCAATTTTTATATAGGTCGACCTGAATTTTATTTGATAATTTTACTTCTTAATGGTTTTTGAGTACTTTTTCAAACTAAAATATTACATACATTGTGGTTTTTTTGGGGCCAATTTTTTTTCTAAATTTCGAATAACTCAAGTTCGTTTAATTTTTTCGAACCACCCTGTATAAAAAAAAATTCATGACTGAAGCCGTATAATTAGGACATGAACCCCAGGATTTTTTTTTTATTTAAAAAACTCTTTCAGGGGCCGAGTAATTTGAGGTGTCCAACTTTGGTGGGACACCATGTAAATCATATCCCTTGCCTTTATCCCCTATTAGCTTAGGTTGCTCTTGGGATCGGCATTTTTCAACCTCATGGTTGAGGTTGGTAGGGTGAAGCACGTATTTTATGGCTGGATGCCTTTCCTAACGCCAACGATTCTATTTGGTTTTAATCATTCGCTGGGAATCTTACGAGCTACCCACATTAACCTCATCCAGCCTAGGTAGAGCTGGAGTTTTTAACTTATTGCAGGTTTCCACTTAGATTAAACCTAATCTTGTTTTATGATTTGGCCCTTAGGACGGGATGCCACTCAGTGTAAGATTTGGTTTCGCAACGTTTCATGCTCCGATCTTCCATGCACACCTAGTGAACAAACGGCGAGAATAACGACTAATCCACAGGACTAGCCTTAGAATATCCTTAGGAAGCTGCTTATTCAAGATTATTTGGTATGATAACCTGGGATTGGTGGAAAGCTACTCTAGTGAGAAGAGCTGCAAGTTACCTGCATACATTTCTTGTGTCGTTCCTCGGCGCTTAATCCCTTTTTCGAAGACTGCAGAATAAACTTGGCTTGAGCAGAGTTAGTCTCCTTTGCTGTAAAAAGACCAATATCAGTGGAGAAACCGACGGCAGGACTCCAAGACTCCAGGGATCGCATTGCTCTCCAGTGATACTCCTGCCCATCAGGGTGAGTTCCGTAGAACTGAAAGGATTTCGTATCGAGAGATTTCTTACTGGACCCGCGGGATATGGACTGACAGAGTGAAAGGCTGGGGTCGTTCTCTCTGAAGTGCTTTGAGAGGATTTCTGGCTGTAGAAGACGAACCACGTTCATTCTGAAAAGACAAAAAAAAAAATTACGAAGCAAAGGGTTCCGAGTTTTGCTTTTAAAGGTGATACAAATAACGTAACTGGTTTTTTCAGAAATGCCATTATAATATGTAGTTGTAAGAGACAAAAGCCGTATTTTTCCTTCTAACCAAAGTGGATTCAACTGGAATAAAATGAACGAACTGGAAGAAAGTCATTTTTCTTTTGGAAGAGGAAAAATCTTCTTCCAGTTTGGTTAACCAAAATGGATTA
The DNA here is from genome assembly GCA_024516035.1 of Bactericera cockerelli. Classification (NCBI taxonomy): domain Eukaryota; kingdom Metazoa; phylum Arthropoda; class Insecta; order Hemiptera; family Triozidae; genus Bactericera; species Bactericera cockerelli. The sequence continues at coordinate 11,994,047 of CM044961.1, forward strand.
ATAAAATCCTTGCTTCCATTTCTTTTATAGGTTAAGTCCATTGTTTATCTTTAAAAGTACCGAAATGAATTTTTCTTTCACGAATAGTGGGGAAGATAAACTGGAAATATTTGGAATAAAATGAGAATATTTGGAAAAACCGAACCTGGAGAGAAAAAAAATTATCCAAAAGAAATAATTATACATTTTTAGAGAAAACTTTTATTGCTGATGCCTCTATCTATTAGGAAAGCTGTTGTCTCTGTTTTAATATAATCTTTAGTGGGAGTAAGGTATTAAAAATAACCACTTGCCGAGGTTTAACCTCAAAGCATTTTCAACCACATACTCTCTAGATTCTCTAGAACACTATACTCTTTTTTTTTTAAAATGGTTTTGACATGGATATGAATGAACTTTCAGAAAAAAGAAATAATTAAAGGAAATGTGATTTAAATTTTCCCCATCCTTTCACTTTCATTATTTTCAGTTCACATAGGTCAAATTAACCTCTTTATAAAGTTAAATAACCTCTTTATAAGAGAAACCTGTATATAATAGTTTAGTTAGGACATATATTATGTATATATTTATTTATTTTTTCTTTATTTTTTTCTTCTATTATATTGTATTTTAATTTGTAATTATTTGTGTTGTATATAATATGTTCTATTAATAAAGTGTAAATAAATAAATAAAATAAATAAATAATAGAAAAAGATTATAGAAATATATCCAATAAAAAATAATCAAGGAACCTTTGAGAAAATAAATTAGATAGAGCCATTACTCACGACATTAAACAGAAAGTCTGGAGGAAGAAAATGACCAGGGCGGTTTTCACCAGGGGGGGTTTGAACAGAGGACCTGTTATTTGCCAGCCCTTGCGTAGCTTGGCACCTAGTGAGTGATTCGAGGTAGCCTCCCTGGGCAGGCCCGGCATCAGGCTTTTGACCTGGGGGAAGGATTGAAGAGAAGCACCGCCCTTGATCAAGTTTTGTTTGATAATTTCAACTTCATTTTGTGTAAATGTAGATGCCATATTGTAAATGAAACTTGATTTAATTCGTTAAAAACAATAAAAACCAAGCAAAAACTCGATTCGAGGTCACTCTTTGAAAATGCTTCATCAAATTTCCTGAGAAGAAAATGTTTTTCAATACAATCAAACATGGATATTATAAGAGAACAATTTTCAGGTCAAATTTACCTCTCTAAAAGGTCAAATGTCTTTATAAGATAAATCTGGATATAAGAGGGAAAAAAAATCGTTCCCTTGAGTTCTCTTTTATCCAAAATTGATTGTATGGGAATAGGATCAAACGAAGACTTTGACTAGCAACGATGACACGTTGAACACACTAGTTCTCGTTCTGTCACTGAAGTTAAGCAACGTCCAGCAAGGTTAGAACTTGGATGGGTAACCATTCAAATTCGAACCCTCGTCGTACGGGCTATTCCTAGCCCCACTCAGGCTGGGTGAGGTTGATTAGAGGAGCTAGTTTGTGAGTATCCATAGAATGGAGGATAAAACCGCGTCGCGATATGTTGTTGAAATTTAAAAAAGTAATGAATTTGTGTACCCTTTAATAATGAGAAAAATCATTTGTTTTTTCATTTGAATTAAAGTGGAATGTGATCCCCAGTCCAAAATAAGCATATCCAAATAAGAATCAGTTTAAGTTCATCCAGCTCCAGTTAGGATCTTAATGGAGCGATAAGCAACGCAATAATAACAATCACTTTACCGGTGAATTGCTCAACGTTATGATTACTGATCAGTGATTGATAAAGACACCAATCATAGCGTACTATGGTCCGATTTGAGGGACCCTCTGGCTAATCTTAAATTTAATTGTTTTGTAATTGGGAAGGTAATATGTGGTTAAAAAAAAAAATCAAAGTCCTAGCATCTAGCTCAATGGTCAAGGCGTCTGTCTGGTAATCCAGAGGTTGTGTGTCCGAAACCCATGCAGCTCGGAAAATTTATCCTCCCATTTGAGATTGTAATCACCGTGGCAGAGTAAGTTAGCGCGCTAGGCATTGCACACACGGTGATCTGGGTTCGATCCCCGGTGGGGCAGGATTTTTTCTGCTCTGTACTTGGGTGTTCGGGGTCCACTCATACCTCGTGAGGAAAAATGAGTAGTTGCTTTAATGTGAGCAGCGACCAGTGGCGGAATTATAGCCAAAAATAAGATATAAGGATAATAAAGATATGGAAAAGTCCTATAATTCTGCGCTGCCCACTAAAATTGTGATATAGTAACACAAAGAAACACATTTATTTATTTGACATTTTGACCACATAATAATAATGCTTGGGCTTACTACTATAAAGGGCTTACTAGAATAAAGGGACTCATTAGTCCTAATCGGGTAGTAGAAATAAGGCTAGGTATATATTTTTTTTTTTTTTTTTTAATGATACTGTCTACACATGCTGGCATAGCACGTTAACTACGCCAACATGCAATAAATATTTTCATTAAATCAAAAATCTAACCGGGTACGAATCCTTGGGTTTGCCCGTGTTGCGGGCGTATATGGTGCGGAACACTTGCAGGGCCTCTTCACTGCGGCCCATGGTCATGAGGAACTTGGGCGACTCGGGGATGAAGAAGAAGAAAATGGCGCCCAGGAAACTGGGGAGGTTGCACACAAGCAGGAAGAGCCTCCAGGAAGTGAAGAGGTAGGTGTGAGAGATGGGGTACTCAAAGGGCATGGGGATGATTAAGTAGGCTAGCACTGGAGGGAGAGAAGAGGGAGAGGTGTGAGAGATGGGGTACCCAAAGGGCATGGGGATGATTAAGTAGGCTAGCACTGGAGGGAGAGAAGAGGGTGAGGTGTGAGAGATGCGGTACTCAAAGGGCATGGGGATGATTAAGTAGGCTAGCACTGGAGGGAGAGAAGAGGGAGAGATGTGAGAGATGGGGTACTCAAAGGGCATGGGGATGATTAAGTAGGCTAGCACTGGAGGGAGAGAAGAGGGAGAGGTGTGAGAGATGCGGTACTCAAAGGGCATGGGGATGATTAAGTAGGCTAGCACTGGAGGGAGAGAAGAGGTAGGTGTGAGAGATGGGTACTCAAAGGGCATGGGGATGATTAAGTAGGCTAGCACTGGAGGGAGAGAAGAGGGAGAGGTGTGAGAGATGCGGTACTCAAAGGGCATGGGGATGATTAAGTAGGCTAGCACTGGAGGGAGAGAAGAGGGAGAGGTGTGAGAGATGCGGTACTCAAAGGGCATGGGGATGATTAAGTAGGCTAGCACTGGAGGGAGAGAAGAGGTAGGTGTGAGAGATGGGGTACTCAAAGGGCATGGGGATGATTAAGTAGGCTAGCACTGGAGGGAGAGAAGAGGAGAGGTGTGAGAGATGCGGTACTCAAAGGGCATGGGGATGATTAAGTAGGCTAGCACTGGAGGGAGAAAGAGGTAGGTGTGAGAGATGGGGTACTCAAAGGGCATGGGGATGATTAAGTAGGCTAGCACTGGAGGGAGAGAAGAGGGAGAGATGTGAGAGATGGGGTACTCAAAGGGCATGGGGATGATTAAGTAGGCTAGCACTGGAGGGAGAGAAGAGGGAGAGGTGTGAGAGATGCGGTACTCAAAGGGCATGGGGATGATTAAGTAGGCTAGCACTGGAGGGAGAGAAGAGGGAGAGATGTGAGAGATGGGGTACTCAAAGGGCATGGGGATGATTAAGTAGGCTAGCACTGGAGGGAGAGAAGAGGGAGAGATGTGAGAGATGCGGTACTCAAAGGGCATGGGGATGATTAAGTAGGCTAGCACTGGAGGGAGAGAAGAGGGAGAGGTGTGAGAGATGCGGTACTCAAAGGGCATGGGGATGATTAAGTAGGCTAGCACTGGAGGGAGAGAAGAGGGAGAGATGTGAGAGATGGGGTACTCAAAGGGCATGGGGATGATTAAGTAGGCTAGCACTGGAGGGAGAGAAGAGGGAGAGGTGTGAGAGATGCGGTACTCAAAGGGCATGGGGATGATTAAGTAGGCTAGCACTGGAGGGAGAGAAGAGGGAGAGGTGTGAGAGATGCGGTACTCAAAGGGCATGGGGATGATTAAGTAGGCTAGCACTGGAGGGAGAGAAGAGGTAGGTGTGAGAGATGGGTACTCAAAGGGCATGGGGATGATTAAGTAGGCTAGCACTGGAGGGAGAGAAGAGGGAGAGATGTGAGAGATGCGGTACTCAAGGGCATGGGGATGATTAAGTAGGCTAGCACTGGAGGGAGAGAAGAGGGAGAGGTGTGAGAGATGCGGTACTCAAAGGGCATGGGGATGATTAAGTAGGCTAGCACTGGAGGGAGAGAAGAGGGAGAGGTGTGAGAGATGCGGTACTCAAAGGGCATGGGGATGATTAAGTAGGCTAGCACTGGAGGGAGAGAAGAGGGAGAGATGTGAGAGATGGGGTACTCAAAGGGCATGGGGATGATTAAGTAGGCTAGCACTGGAGGGAGAGAAGAGGGAGAGGTGTGAGAGATGCGGTACTCAAAGGGCATGGGGATGATTAAGTAGGCTAGCACTGAAGGGAGAGAAGAGGGAGAGGTGTGAGAGATGGGGTACCCAAAGGGCATGGGGATGATTAAGTAGGCTAGCACTGGAGGGAGAGAAGAAGGAGAGGTGTGAGAGATGGGGTACTCAAAGGGCATGGGGATGATTAAGTAGGCTAGCACTGGAGGGAGAGAAGAGGGAGAGGTGTGAGAGATGCGGTACTCAAAGGGCATGGGGATGATTAAGTAAGCTAGCACTGGAGGGAGAGAAGAGGTAGGTGTGAGAGATGCGGTACTCAAAGGGCATGGGGATGATTAAGTAGGCTAGCACTGGAGGGAGAGAAGAGGGAGAGGTCTTCTACTACCATGGAGGTTTTAGGGAGCATTCCACCAATTTCTTAATGAGGAATGATGTCTTGCCTTATCCTAATTTTATTTAATAATTTGTTGCCAATACTAAGTAGGTATAGAGCAATTTGTTGCCAATAATTAATGTAACATTTAAGTATAGCGCATTGCATAACTAAGGAAGTAAATGGGCGCGCATAAAAACTTTTGCTTTCGGTAGTAAAGGAACTTACAAGGCTGCATTCTAGTTCACTCTGTTCTATCTTAAAGGGACTTACAAGGCTGCATTCTAGTTCACTCTATTGTATTGTAACGGGACTTGCAAGGCACCATTCTAGTTCACTCTGTTCTATCTTAAAGGGACTTACAAGGCTGTATTCTAGTTCAGTCAGTTCTACGTAACGGGACTTAGAAGACCGAATTCTAGTTCAATCAATTCTCTTGTAACGGGACTTACTAGGCTGCATTCTAGTTCACTCAATTCTTTTGTAATGGGACATAGAAGGCTACATTCTATTTTACTCAATTCTATCTTACTCAATTCTTCTGTAACGGGACTTACAAGGCTCCATTCTAGTTCACTCAATTCTATTGTAAAGGGACTTACAAGGCTGCATTCTAGTTCACTCAATTCTATTGTAAAGGGACTTACAAGGCTCCATTCTAGTTCACTCTGTTCTATCTTAAAGGAACTTACAAGGCTCCATTCAAGTTAAGTCTGTTATTATTATTATTATTTAACTCTTTATTGGTCAACTACATACATTCAACAAAATAGGACATGCTAAAAAAAAAAAAAAAGTTGAATATGTAGTGAACCAAGGGGCGAGTGTTGGTGATCTATTGTAAAGGGACTTACAAGGCTGCATTCTAGTTCACTCTGTTCTATTGTAGAGGGACTTTAAAGGCTGCATTCAAGTTCAGTCTGTTTTATATTAAATGCACTTACAAGACTGGATTCGAGTTCACTCTATTTTATTGTAAGGGAACTTACAAGGCTGCATTCTAGTTTACTCAATTCTCTCTGAGAGGGACTTACAAGGCTGGGTTTGAGTTCACCTTAGTCTATCGTAAAGGGTCAAGGGACTTACAAGACTGGATTCTAGTTCACTCTGTTCTATGGTAAAGGGACTTACAAGGCTGGATTCGAGTTCACTCTGTTCTATTGTAAAGGGACTTACAAGGCTGCACGAAGTTGGCGGACGAGGTGAAGCACCCGAGCAACATTACTCCGGCGTCCCTGCGTGACATGACCAGGAATTCCACCAGGAGGGTATAGCTACTGGCGTAAGTGGCACACATGCTGTGGGATGGGCGCACCATTAGTTTTTTTTTTTTTTTTTTTTGGCATTGGTTGGCAAGGCTATTCCATACAGCCATAAAATTTTATTTTATTATTTTACATTTTACTAATAAAATATACATGAAAAAAATACGTACCTAAAAAATATTGAAAAATAAAAATATTGGAAAGGGTAAAATAAGCACCATTAGTTCAGTGGTAAAATACTCGCTTCCCCGGTTCGAACCCTATTTAAAATTTAGTTATAGACGTTTGTAAGGGACTCTTTCCGGTGCGGTTGTGTGGAAACGGGTGCACGATCACGATTAGTTCAGTGGTAAAATACTCGTGTGCCATGCAGAAGGTCCCAGGTTCAAACCCATTCTTATATTAAAAATTAAAAAAAAATTGGTTATAGATGTTTGTAAGGGATATACATGGGAAATTGCACATACATGGGAAGTACTGTGTCACTTTTCACCCAAGGGGAGGTATACGGTAGGTATACTACAAGCTTCAAAATAGACCGCAAGCCGTCTACAATAGTTGCTGTTTCATTCTGTTTCAAATTACAAAAAAGGCTGTGAAACACTTACTTTTTTTTTAAATAGAATAAAATAGAAAGCATGAATGGGCATTAAGACTGAAACTAGGAATGGAAACCTCGGCCGAGGTGGGAAGAACGGTGGTGCACTTAGGTGGTGCACGAAACACATTAAAAAAACGTCCAGAAATATGAAAAAAATTAAAATCGTGGCAAAAAATATTATTATTTTTACAAAAACGAAGACAATGCTTCCGATTTCTAATATAAGAAATTTATCGGAAGTAAAAATTGGTTGGGTCAGTACAATATTTATATTCATAACTATATAGTGGTGGAAGAGATTGCCATAGGCAATAACCCCGCCCTTTAGTTAGGACATTTATGTTTTCAAATATTTTCTATTCTTTTTCATTTTCATTGTATATATTGTTTTTTTCATTTTTTCACTGTTAAAATTATTACTTGTATGTACATCAGTCAGTCAGTATAAACAGAAAAGTGAGAAGTTGTACATAATCTCCTTTTGTATCTAATAAAGAATTGTATAATAATAATAATACTTTCTTTAGATTCTTTGTAACGATGAAATGGTACAAACTGTCCCATTATACCAACAGCCTTGGTAGTAGTTCCATGTAGAGAAAGACTTACGCAATGCCCGCCATAAAGCGGCAGAACACCAGCATCGCGAAGTTGGGCGCCAGACTCGTAAGTAGGCCGGCCGTCACGTCGGCCAGGAGGCCCCAGAACAGAACTTTCTGTCGGCCTCGTAGATCTGTGACGAAGCCCCAGAGGAGGCCGCTTGGTATCATGCCTGGGGAAAAAGGAAGAGAAAGCAATTTTGCAGGCTTGGTATCATGCCTGGGGAGAAAGGAAGAAAAAGCAATTTTGCAGGCTTGGCATCATGCCTGGGGAGTAAGGAAGAGAAAGCAATTTTGCAGGCTTGGTATCATGCCTGGGGAGAAAGGAAGAGAAAGCAATTTTGCAGGCTTGGTATCATGCCTGAGGAGTAAGGAAGAGAAAGCAATTTTGCAGGCTTGGTATCATGCCTGGGGAGAAAGGAAGAGAAAGAATTTTTGCAGGCTTGGTATCATGCCTGAGGAGAAAGGAAGAGAAAGCATTTTTGCAGGCTTGGTATCATGCCTGGGGAGAAAGGAAGAGAAAGTAATTTTGCAGGCTTGGTATCATGCCTGGGGAGAAAGGAAGAAAAAGCATTTTTGCAGGCTTGGTATCATGCCTGGCTAGAAAGGGAAAGAAAGCATTTTTGCAGGCTTGGTATCATGCCTGGGGAGAAAGGAAGAAAAAGCATTTTTGCAGGCTTGGTATCATGCCTGGGGAGAAAGGAAGAAAAAGCATTTTTGCAGGCTTGGTATCATGCCTGGGGAGAAAGGAAGAGAAAGCAATTTTGCAGGCTTGGTATCATGCCTGGGGAGAAAGGAAGAGAAAGTAATTTTGCAGGCTTGGTATCATGCCTGGAGAGAAAGGGAGAGAAAGCATTTTTGCAGGCTTGGTATCATGCCTGGGGAGAAAGGAAGAAAAAGCATTTTTGCAGGCTTGGCATCATGCCTGGGGAGAAAGGGAAAGAAAGCAATTTTGCAGGCTTGGTATCATGCCTGGGGAGAAAGGAAGAAAAAGCATTTTTGCAGGCTTGGTATCATGCCTGGGGAGAAAGGGAAAGAAAGCATTTTTGCAGGCTTGGTATCATGCCTGGGGAGAAAGGAAGAGAAAGCATTTTTGCAGGCTTGGTATCATGCCTGGGGCGAAAGGGAAAGAAAGTAATTTTGCAGGCTTGGTATCATGCCTGGGGAGAAAGGAAGAGAAAGCAATTTTGCAGGCTTGGTATCATGCCTGAGGAGTAAGGAAGAGAAAGCAATTTTGCAGGCTTGGTATCATGCCTGGGGAGAAAGGAAGAGAAAGCAATTTTGCAGGCTTGGTATCATGCCTGAGGAGTAAGGAAGAGAAAGCAATTTTGCAGGCTTGGTATCATGCCTGGGGAGAAAGGAAGAGAAAGCAATTTTGCAGGCTTGGTATCATGCCTGAGGAGTAAGGAAGAGAAAGCAATTTTGCAGGCTTGGTATCATGCCTGGGGAGAAAGGAAGAGAAAGCAATTTTGCAGGCTTGGCATCAATCCTGGGGAGAAAAGAAGAGAAAGCATTTATTTTATTTTATTATTATTATAATGCGTTTACACCTGATAGAATCGTATAACTGATTGACCAGGCAATTACTATCGCAGTGTGGTGGATTTAATTATGTATATGAGAAGAAATCTGGTTTTTCTTTTACATCATTGTAGGTTCTCATAGCAGTGATTATTGGTGATTTATTTTATACAAGAGATCCAAATTGTATCCAATTGTGCTGGCTCCGAGAGAAACTTTTGATGATGAAGTAGGTATGGAAAATATTTTTTTGTTGGAATATAATATTTTGTGAAATCAAAAAAAATAAACAAAGCTGGATCGGATCGTCCAGGTTTTACAAAATTTCAGTGAGACAGGAAATAACTTGAAAATTTACTTTATCTAATTTCTCAGGAATGATCAGCAGTGTATTTTTCTAGAGGTTTGTATCGGACATGTTGGGGCAGAAACCTCTTTGAATTCAAGTCTATACAATTTTAAAACAAATGTCTATCGCCTACGTCTGTTGAAATCTCTAAGCACTCTATGAAGAGTGCTTAGACTGCTAGAAAGCATGCATGTGGGTATATATTTTTTTTTTTTTTTTTATAGGTAGATGAGTGTTTTACAGCCTTTTTTTTTCGTAGCTATGAAACAGGAGCTACTGTAGACGCTTGTGGTCTGTGTTTTAGCCTGCCCATCCCGTAGTATGCCTCCCCTCTGATGGGCGAGAAGCGACACATTACTTCCCATTTAGGTGCTGGGTCAACACGAGCGCACCGAAAGGAATCCCTTACAACACAACTGTAACCAAAATTTGAATACAACTTTTTTGTCGGCGCGGGGGATCGAACCCGGGACCTTCAGCATGGCAAGTGAGTGCTTAACCACTGATCTATATATTCTCACCGGCATAGATGGCACCGTTCAAGACTCCTTTCTGCAGACTGGAGAGTTGGAAATCGCAGCTCACGACAGGGATAATGAAAGACATGGCCGACGTATTGAACACAAAACTGAGAGTGACAGGAATCATGGCGAAAAAGATGAAGTAGTTGAACTTGCCAAAACCTGACGGAATGAAACAGTATTAATAATAACCGACCTCAGTAGCTTGATCGATAAAGCAGCGGACTTGTAACCTGGAGGTCGGTGGTTCAAGTCCCGGTTTCAGCGTATATTTAGTAAAGCGAGTTTGAATAGTTGTGATATCACGATAGTGATTAACACAAATATGATAACTTTTCAACTTTTAACGTAGTGTTAATAATAATAATGGGTAGTTTTTAGTACATTGCGACATGACCTACCAGAAGGGTAGGGCTAGAAAAATTGTGTTCACCACACTATAAAAAGGGAGTTTGGTCCATAAGTAAGTAGAAAATCTGGATTCTTACCATACGCAGTGGTCCTAACAACATATAGGTATTATTATAAAAATGCAGATCTATTTGCTGTTTTTCTTCAGGTCTCTATTTTAAGTTTTAAGTTCTACTTGGCTATTGGAACAAAATCGAACCAATCAATTTCAAAGACTACTTGTTGATGATAATTATTGATGTGCCTAGTTTTTACTGCTTATTTACTGGTAAGCGATCCGAGAATCCGAGCTGCTTAATATATTATAATATTATTAACACATGAAAAAGGATGTATGCAAGAACCAGTCATTGCTTCTGTGCTTACAATATGTAATACAGAAGTGTAGGCACTTTCACCAAATAATAATAATTTCCTGTGCGTAGGGGAGGATAAAAGAATACTCCCTAGGCATTCCATCGTTGCCTGTCGTAAAATTCGACTAAGGGCTGCCAACAGGAACAAAGATATACACCCCCTCTCAAGCTTGTTGGCACAGTTCACAATGTGGAAAACTGACCGTTTGCAACTATTCCAAGTCCCCAAAAGTGTTTCCCCATCAGATTAATGACGGGTCCACCAAGGGGAATGGCCACGGGAGAGGATACGCTGGACAATCAAGTCCACCAGCTAATAATATCCTCCCTGGATCGTGAACCAAGCAACACCAGAAGACTTGATCATAGATCCGCTCCTGTTGTAACATCCTTCCGGGGATGCCTCACAGCCTCGAGAGGAGATACCCTACAATAATAATGATACTCTTCATGATGGTTACCACATAGATATAAATGGTTCAGGACGAGCCAACTTTGAAATAAAGTTGGCTGGAGACCATGGAGACCCCTTTCAGGTGTAGCAAAGCTGGCTACAACAACAAGAATATTAATAATAATGTATTTTTCTGAAAAGACTTACCTGTTTCCCATATTGCTGTCTCAAAATCCGCCAATTCAACCACATCCTCAGTGGTATCGGGAGGGCTCGCGTAGCTGATATCTTCATACCTACTCTCAGCCATTCCTGAAGAAAACTTTGCACACAAACGGGTTGCAATGGACAACTGACAAAGTAATAACTGGCCGCTCAACACTCTTCATTCTCTAGTTATGCAGAAATGAAAACAGATCTATGACGTCAACCCAGTGCATGGTATTTAAAAAGCCCACGAAAATGGCACGTTTGATTCACGAGATTTATCCGATCAAATGCAGATTATGACGTCAACCCAGTGCAACGTAATTTAAAAAGCCCATAGAAATGCCACGTTCGATTCAGGAGATTTAATCCGATCAAAATGTCCAGTGTGGTACAGGATTAGATTAATAGGCCCGTTAAGGAGTAATAATAATTAGAACCCTTTGGCTGTATGGAATGGCCTTGCCTACGAATGCCAGAAAAAGAAGAAAAAAAAGAAGGAATAATAAGTTGTAGAGAGCGTGAGAGGCGACGGCGACGCATTTAATTCCTTCGAATAGGTCACATTTATTTCATCTTACAACCCTTCTCTGCCGCTGAGCCGGCAGAGAACCGCTGAGCCGATCTCGTGAACTGTACAGTGGACGTACTGGACGTATGATGACACCAATGTATCGATGCATGTTGCGTCCCAAACTAAAGCCTGACGTCTTGACTCAGAAATGACCGTCATTCCATCAGGACGGCACGGTCTCTTTATTACAGTCAAACCTTGATAAATAGGACTCAATTGTTGTTGTTTGTAGCAAGCTTGGCTACAGCTGGAGGGGTGAATCATGGTCTCCAGCCAACTTTATTTCAAAGTTGGCTCGTTCTAAACCACATATTTCTATGTGCGATCAACTATCTGTGGGACTTTGTCTTTTAACCTACTATCATACATAACATTAAACCCTTAGGAAAACTGCAAGTAGCCTGATTTAATTGTTAAGCAGACTTCTTGATTATTACTTGATACATACCTACCTAACTAATATTCTTCTTCTTCTTTCACTTTGTCTTTTCTCAAACTACTTGGTGTCGACATTATTCAACTCATTTTTGAGGTTTGACTGTGGCACTTTTTTACGGTTGGTTGTGGGTTGTAGCAATTTACCCTTCATTCGCTGGAACCGTACAGCTACCCACATAACCCACCCAGCCTGGTACGGTCGGAAAATATGTTAAACCTCACGTGTGTTGGAGGGAACAGAATTTTCTGTGTGAAAAGTCTGCTCAAACTGGGAATCGAACTCAGGAAATCTGGACTATGGGCAGTCGTCACAAACGTTATGACACGAAGGCTGCCTATCTAACTGATAAGAATCAACAAAATAAAAACAATTGATTATTTTTCACCTCTTTTTTTATAATATACTGTAGAGATGGTATTATTAATATAAATTAGGCACTTAAATCAATCTGTACAATAAATGAAAAAATCGAAGTAACATCAATACTGAAGGTTAATAAACGTCAAATAAGTTGGCATTTGAATGGGCTGACCCAATTTATGGTTTTTACGTAAACACTTGTTATCAAAGAAAACCAAATAAGTAAGAACCAAATAAGGTATTCTACACAAACACATTATCTATTTACTGTTACATTCTGATTTTTCTATCTGAAAGAGGTTCCTGTTAAACAGGATATAATAAAATAATTTTGTTCATGGTTAAAATACACTGCCAATTATGGACACAATACTTCCTCGTGAATGGTTCACATCGTATACTCTTGGTGATAAAAAATTAGCGGCTTTCCATCAACGATATATATTCTGAGCTTTTTTACTACAACACTTTTATCTCCAAATATTTCATACGATTTTCTTTAAACTTTATGAACTGTAATGGTAGAACAGCGTTTTTCCTACATTTCGATTTTACAGAATTATTGTATCAAAAAGTTATGCACCTTTTCCTCTAATTTTCCGATTTTCTAGAACATTATAATAGCGACAAACACTTTCACACATTAAAATACAGAACTTCATAATCATCAGGTGTACCGTTCACGAGATATAAGCGTTTAAGTAAAAGTTAAAGGTTACGCGCAAGATCTTTACCTCCAGATCTGCTAGTTCGAAATTGATTAATTTAAAATGGAACCTTTTAAAACACGTCTCCTATTCATTCATATTCAGAAGTTTCTGAGATTGGCGCGTTATAAGAAAAGAAAATAACAGACAGACAGACAGATAAAAAGCTAAAGCTGCGCAGGAGGTTACGACATGTTCAGAAATATGAAAAAAAAAATGGAAAAAAAAAATCATTTTACAAAAACGAACACAACATTTCGGATATTTAATATTAGATATTCCTGGAAGTAATAAATTTCAGTCACACCCATAAATATTTTGGTCATACTCATAACTTTGGTCCAGACATTTTAGGACCCACCAATAACCCGGTCACACCCATCATTTCAATTTCGGTTCCGCCATTAGATCACACCTGTGATTCCTCCTCACACACTAGCGTCAAACCCGCGACTCTTGGTCCTCGCCTACTTTGTCAAAGGTAACACTAGGCACCTCACTAACGGCCGCTGAGCGAATCATAGAGTCAGCTATCTGCCCTGCTTGTCTTCACTGCTGATTCTCACTGCAGTGTTCTCCATTTTGACTTCCCTGAGGTCTTCGGCAGTCAGCTGTTCGATGCTGATGGCCGCCATTTTATCGAGACTGTCGACCATTTTGTTCTTTGGGATGAGGTCATCGTCCTCCGCTGTGCGCTCCGTGAGGCAGAATGTCATGACGAGTGCGCACACTGGAATTGGAAAAAAAAAATAGCTCATGTAAAAAATGAAGTTTAACCAATATCAAACGACTTCACTAGATAAACATCCCAGCTAGCTACTTGCGTAAACATAACCCAGTCTTTACTAAATATTTGCTTCATTTAACCGACCTCAGTAGCTTGATCGATAAGGCGGCGGACTTATAAACTGGAGGTCGGTTGTTCAAGTCCCAGTTTCAGCGTGGATTACGTAAAACAAGTTTGAGTAGTTGTAATATCACGAAAGTGATTACCACAAATATGATAACATAACCCAGTCTGAGCAGGAGTAGAGCCGACATATCGGTAAAACTCGAAGTTTACCACCGATATATTGTCTCCTCAAATTTGCTAATTCGATTAATTTGCGATGCCAAAATTTGATTAATTTGGAAGGACAAATAGATGTTTTAGTATGTAAAAAAATAAATTTCTTGTTGCATTTGGATTATGACCTATTTAATTTTCAAAGGATTAGCCACTTACCAATGTTGACGACTGCCAAGGCCAGAAAGGACATCTGGCAGGCTCTCTCGATGAAGACAGAGAACAGAAGACTGCCAAACAGGACTCCCACTCTTCCACTGATCATGGTCATGTTCACAGCCAGGGCTCTGAGGGACAAGGAGATAAACAATGACAGCCACACGACTTTCTATAGCTATTATTAAACACCTCGGCCAAGGTGTGAAGAAATGTCTCCATTTTATGACAATCTAATGCCTCCATTTTATGACATTCTAATGCCTCCATTTTATGTATATGAAAAAGTTACCAGATGACAATGATGGTAATAGTACCTTGTGCTATACCTACAGGAAGAGAAACAGGTAATAGGTAGTCCTAATTGATTTTAGTTTTATATTTCTGTAGAAAAATTTTCCAATTCAAAGTATTATTAGTCAAATTACAAAACTATGTATTGCAAAACAAGTCCAATTTTTTATGGTAAATAAATCACAAGCCTTCCTCAATTCAAGAAATATATCAAGCACTAACTGTTCATGGGAATCATTAACGCATCTTCAGCCAACACACCCACTGCAAGTTCCTTGTTGTAAGCAACATGGTTACAGCTGGGGGCAGTGATGGTCTCCAGCCAACTCTAGTTGGCTTGTTCTGAACCAAATAATTTTATGTGCGCTCAACCATCGTGAGAACTTGGACTTTTTTTTATATTACAAGTCATATCCCTGAGAGAAACTGCAAGTTGATAAATCATAATACAAAATCCTCATCGAGCCCTTGGTTGACAGGAAATGTGCCAAGTATGGCCGCCGCATTGCCTCTTTGGACGGCCAGAGCAAGTCTCTGTAGTTTGTTAGGGTTGGCTAGTCTGTTCTCTGTTTGTAGTCCTCTAGCAATACACTGGTCTCTCTGTTTCAAGTCCCCCAGCCAGACATCCATCGTACCTGCTAGTCCACTAACCTGAGTGTGGTGGGGAACTGCTGGACACTGCAACTGACCACCAGAGTGCATGTGGTGCTCATGACTGCCATGAAGAAGCATGCCAGGATGACCACGTAGAAAGAATACGACCAAGGGTAGACCCCAATCACGACAGCACACAGAAGGATGGAAATTACTGAAAAGGAATACGAAATAATTGGTAAAGAAAATTATTTGAAACAGAAAGGTGTAACACTTACTAGCCGGGTAGTTAGGCTGGTCAGTCTTCGCTCGTTTACTCACTGAAGATTTTTCAGCTCTTTCCATTTTCAAGCCTACTTGAAAAATTAAAGTGCTATTCCTCCTATGCTTCTGACAAGGCGACTGGGGACCCAGGAAGCCGTGAGACGTGTAAGGGTTAATAGCTCTTTCAGCTAGTCGCTAGTTCATGCATGTTGGTCTGCAAGAGGTCCATAAGACCTTAGGCCCGAATTAATTAACGCTGCTGTGGTGGACACTGTTACTATAGTATCTGACTTTTTTTTCATATAAAAAACATGAGTTTATTTATTTATTTAAATATAAAACAGCTCTTCGAAACGCAAGCCATCAGGAATAGTGCCCTGAGTAATGTGATTGGCTGTTACCATGGTGATACCAACAGTATAGTAAGAGTCTCCGGGTCTTAATTTCGCACTTTGCTCTTACAGCCATATTTATGAACAGAAAACGCCGTTTGAGCATAGTCTGAAGCATGATTTCCTTTAATATTATTGGCCAATATCTAGCTTGAGACATTGCTTCGACAAAATTCTCTGTTCACAAATACGGCTGTTAGACTTACCGTAAGCTACTAGACTTACCGTACTGCTCTTAGACTTACCGTACAGCTTCTTCTTTCCCAGGAGTGGCATGAGAAAGTTGGCGATGATGAAGTATCCAAATGTGCAGGCGCCCACAAATGTAGCATTGCTGTAGACGCGAGAGTCTATGATTTGCTAGAAAAAGATATAATTATGTATTTATAATGTTTTTTTAATTGCTTTTTTAATTAGGTACATATATTACATGAAAAAAATAAAAAAAGGTACGTAAAAATACCCTAAGGAAACGAAGCAGAAGCAGATACAATTACAGTTAAGAGACAAAGAGAAAGACCGAAGAAGAGCTGAGAAATTGACATTAAAATAGGTCTCCCCGTAGAGAAATGGAGCTAAAAACAACGTAAACATTTACAATGACCTATTGATAAGACGATAAAAGCTTGCTATACTTCTAATCTAATTAGCTAAAAACCGACCTCAGTAGCTTGATCGATACGGCGGCGGACTTTTAACCTGGTGGTCGGTGGTTCAAGTCCCGGTTTCAGCAAAGATTTAGTAAAGCAAGTTTGAGTAGATGTGACATCGCGAAAGTGATTAACACAAATATGATAACTAACTATTCATGAGAACAGAGACTACAGAGACTCGTCCAGAAAAACAAATTTAGTTTAGATAATACATTCAGAGAGTGCGGTATTTTGGGATTTCGAGAGCAAGAGTGCTTTCTGGAATATAGAAGCAAAGCGTGTAGAATTAAAAAGTGTTGAAACCACCCCCCGCCGGCGTACATCTTGGCGAAGCCCAGTTGCATGGCGTTTCCATGCAACTGGGGTTCGTTTCCTCACTTCTTAATTCTATACGCTATGGTAGAAGCCCCAAAACGCTCTTTCAACCGTCACACATCACAGTCTGCTTGGTTGATTAGATCGAAATTACCAACCAGTCAATCAGAGTGCGTTGTGTGCCGGTTTAAAGGGAGATTTGGGGATTTGAGGGCAAGAGATTTGTGGAATGAAATCAACCAATCTGGAACTTTCTGGAATGAAGCCCACCAGTCAAAATTAAGATCTGGTGTTCAATTACCAATTCCCGCTTTGTAATAGCTAACCAAAGTAAGATAATGGTAAAAGATCTTAGTATGTTTATTGTAATAATAGTTAACAGTATCCAAGTTGATCATATAAACATAGCTACCATCGCACAGTGACTAGCTACATGATGTATCCCTCTCACTAGAACATTACTTGTGTTATACAGGGTGTTTCAGAAAAGTGTGCATTAATTTTAACCACGTATTTTATGTACCATTTTAGGGGGGGTCAACTCTATAACAAAGTGGGCGAAAGTGCTTTAAAACAAAATGGGCGAAAGTGTTTTAAAATGAACTGGGTAACATTTCAATGTAGTTTATCGGAAACAAAATTGATAAGAAAACAAATAAAAACCACGAGCACTGCATACATTTCGCAATTTTATTTTATTAAAGCATACCTACCAAATGAAAAATCATCAATTTCAAATTTGAGGCACTTGTCTTGTTTTTAGAGAAAAGTTATTCCGACCTTATCCGTGTAAAATAACATGGTTATTCATTTGGCGAAAACAAAATTCAAATTCGATTAACCACCAAAAAAGTATGGCCTATTTTCTTTCAGTTAACCCCCCTGTGGCCGTCCCTGAAAGTTCAATGACCTCAATTCTCACATCAAAATAACGGCGTCATCTTGTATTGGGAGTCAATTTTTTTCCGCGTTTCAATAACTCTAACATGTAAGGCGTAATTCAAAATCTAAGATTTTTTTAAAGAACCTTTAGAGATGTGTATCTCCCTTATGAAGCACTTTCGCCCATTTTGTTATAGAGTTGACCCCCCCTAAAATGGTACATAAAATACGTGGTTAAAATTAATGCACACTTTTCTGAAACACCCTGTATAGTTGTGCATACCTATTCTATTTCTTACTACGTCCATAATATATTATCACTTAACTCTTTGCCTGCCATGACACAACTCATGATGTGCCAGTACAGTTTCCTAGGGGCCAAGTCACAACTCAAGTTGTGCCAGTACAGTTAATTATGCTAGCAAGATTGTCAGGATTCCGAGGCTGTTCTTAAATCTAACATGAGTCAAAGTATAAGGAAATGAGAATCAGATATGTTTTAACATTTGACCGCTGGGGAAGTGCACACATTTTTGACTTGGCCAGCTAAGAAACATGTCAATACTTGGTCTGGCAGTCAAAGAGTTAATAGTTACTAGTGAAATTATTACACATTTGATCACATACCGTGGCACAGTGACTAGCTAGAAGATGTGTTCCTCTCAGTAGAACACTAGTTTTGTTAGAGGGAGGTGAGTCTATAGTTGTGCATACATCTATGTCTCCAGCACCATTCTGAGCCAGGTAGGAGGCGAAGATTTGAGGCTGGAGTAGACGAACAGTGTTCAATCTGAAGAGTATATAGAATGGAATTTAATGAAAGAGTTATACATTCTTCTTTTACTCTGTCTTATCCTGCTCAAGCAGGGTCGACGTTGATCAACCTCATGGTTGAGGTTGATTGGTTTTGGCACATTTTTTACGGAACAGAAAGAGTTATACATTACTCTTGGTAAAACAACGGTGTAATATCGCGAGAGTTCCAATGCAAAGGAAGAAATTTTCATCTCTAATTATACTTAGTAAGCTGTTGATGTTTATGTCGTGATTGACACAGATAGATAATCCTATTCTATGCTGGGAGTGTCTTGCTGTAGAGAACAATAAATCTAGAACAAACTAGCCACCAGACCTAACAAGCAGGGCTAGCTTGCAGTTCCACAAGGGTTTAATATCCTATTATAAAGAAAAGGTCCCATGATGGGTGATCGCACATAATCATTTGTGTTTTAGAAGAAGCCACCTTGTCAAATAAAGCTGGATACTGACGTCAAATAAATGAATTTTTCCTCATTAATTTGAGTTTGTGACCACATAATAAATAATAAGACTCTGAGGGTTAGGTGGTAGAAAATGCTTTGAGCATTAACCTCGCCTGGTGGATGCCTTCCACTAAAGAGTATTATTATTATATCACTTTCCCAGCTATAGTCAAGCTGGCTACAACATCAACAACCAACTCAACGCCTAACACGAGTACTTACGAAAGCATCGTCAGCGCCTGCATGAGGAATATGATCAGGGCGGGTGTCAGGTAGGGCTTCTTGAACAGAGGATTGACCTGCTCCCAGCCCTCGGCCACACTCTGGACAAACCCCTTCTTCTCCCCGGAGAGGGTCATGCCTGACTGCAGCCGCTTCACCTGAGGGATTCGGAAAGTGAAAAAATAAGTCATACCTATTTAGATACAAGTGATAAATACAATCGCGGCTGTCTACCTTTGGTAGATTGCTAATACACAGCATACTCATCAATCCAGAAGATATTAGCTTTCTCAATGTTGGAAGTTTTTTTTTTTTTTTTTTTTTTAATTTATTCTTCTGAGTATTTTATAGTACATTCGTTTTAGTAGTACATTCTGAGACTGCGTTATCTGAGATAAAGTTGACAGTTGAAAGGGATATTTGAGTATTTTGAGTATCAAGATTTGGCGACCCAGTAACTTGAACAGGGGGTTCTTGAACACGGGATATACCTTGAGTGTTAGAAAATGTTTTGAGCATTAACCTCGCCTAAGGGTTAGCCTCCTTTAATAATAATGCTTTTTCTTTGTGTTATTATGTCACAATTTTAGTGGGTAGCGCAGAATCATAGGACTTTACCACTTTAATTTACATTATCTTGTATTATATTTTTTTGCCTAAGATTCTGCCACTGGTCGCTGCTTCACATTAAAGCAGCTACTCATTTTTCCTCACGAGGTATGAGTGGACCCCGAAGTACAGAGCAGAAAAAATCCTCCCCCGCTGGGAATCGAACCCAGGTCACCATGTGTGCAATGCCTAGCGCGCTAACTCGCTCTGTCACAGTGACTATTGGTTAGCCTCCTTTAAAGAATATTATGATAAAACTGACAATCTCACCGGGTAAGACTCTCTCGCGTGGCCCGTGTTCCAGGCGTACATGGTTTGGAAAACCCGCATGGCCTCTTCGGTCCTCCCGTGCGTCATGAGGAACTTGGGCGTCTCCGGCATGAAGTAGACTAGGAAGGCGCCGGTCAGGCTGGGCAGAGTAGAGAGCATGAGGAAGATGCGCCAGGAGTTGATGAGGAAGGTATCGAAGAGGATGAACTCCCAGTTGTTGGGGATGATGAAGTAGGCGATCACTGGAGAAGGTTGGACATGGGGATTGAAATGAAGTGAGAAATTAACTGACATAGTTCTGGTGGCCACCTATTATGAGTAGCAGTAGCATCCCCAAAACCAACCCCTTCAATTTGTTGCGACTATAGTATATTTATTAGTT
This sequence comes from Bactericera cockerelli, assembly GCA_024516035.1. NCBI lineage: Eukaryota > Metazoa > Arthropoda > Insecta > Hemiptera > Triozidae > Bactericera > Bactericera cockerelli. The sequence continues at coordinate 12,014,547 of CM044961.1, forward strand.
TATAAGACATTGAAAAAAAAGCAGGCGATCACTGGAGCAGATTGAAAATGGGAATTGTAATGAAGAGAGAAACTAACACATATACCTAGATAATTCTGGTGGGCCTGGTGGCATATCAGCCACCACCTCTACTTATGAATAGCAACATTATCCCCAAAATCTACCCCTTCAAATTGTGGCGACTACAACTTATGATTTACTAGCGGGCTGTCGGCCGCTTTGCGGGCCGAGGCATGGCCGTGAAAGCAAAAAGTCCTTTTTCGCCAATGGCAGGTGTTGTAGTTATGATCAGTAGCATCCCCAAAACCAATCCCTTATTTTGTGACGACTGTAACGTATTAAGAATATTTCTTTCTCTCATTTTACACCATGCCCTGACATCAGAACAAATACCCGAACGAGAGTTAATGAAGAATTAATGAAATGGTTTGAGTAGTGTTTTCTTTGCCTTAAACAGAGTAAACAGACTGTCATGAAGTTTCATGATGCGAATAGTAATAAGGCGTATCTATATTTAGTACATTTTTTGCGTGTGTTAGTAAAATGAATGAATGAATGGGTAAACAAATGAACAATACTGAAAACAGAAAAATATACTGACCATGACATTTCAATAGCACATTGCATAACTGCGTATTATTAAGGCGCTTATATCAATTTGCATATTTTTTGTATTGTTGGACCTTTATCTACAATCTCCAGTTAGTACATGGTGTACCTTTCAGTCATATTTTAAGTGAATAATAAGTTACGGCTCTGTGTGAGCATCGGACTAGTAGCAGAATAGTATGTAAAATGATGGATTAGTGGAATACAAAAAATATGGATAAGTTCTGTAATCTTCCATTATTCTTCTATGCTATTCACTGAATTTGTGTTATGAAGAAAAAAAAAAAACACATTAAATTTATTTATCAACAATGACAGACTGAATGTGAATAATTCCAGTGAAGTTAAGACACAAACCCTGCAAGGCCTCAAGTTTTGAACTTTAGTGATGTTGGTTCCCGGCCCACCCCAGGCTAAGTGAGTTTTTCAGAAAATAGAGGTTAAAGTCTTTCATCCGGAATGACCTACTATGAGACTTTTACACTCTTCGTCGCTAGCTTGAAAAAAACAAAAACATACTCTTTTAGAAAATGCACATATCCCTCAATTAAAAGTCAAATACAATTTTAGAAAAAAACCGGCCGCAGTAGCGTGAACGATGAGGTGGCGGACTTGTAACCTGGAGGTCGGTGGTTCAAGTCCCAAGTGCAGCAAATATTTAGTAAAGCGAATTCAAGTAGTTGTGACATCACGAAAATGATTAACACATACATAATGTATATGATAACTTTCTTTTTTTCGAAATCAGTCTTAGAAAAATCGCCTTTAAACCACATCTTGTGACCTAAAAACCACATCTTGACTCTACTAAAAACGATTTATTTGACACTTACCAGGCTGCAGCAGAGATCCAAAGGATGTGAAACAGCCGGTCATCATCACGATCGAGTCCCGCCGAGATTTGTCGAAAAATTCCGACAGGTAAGCGTAGGTGAGAGAGAAGGGGCCGCAAATAGCAAGGCCGGCTAGGAACTTGAAAACTATCTGAAATAAAAGAGGAAAATTGAGATGTCAGGAGCTGAAAGTGCACTTTCACAAGTTCGCTACGGTACAATACCCTGTTTTCCTGCAATAATGAGAATACTTGCAGTAACTAGTCATTTTAGCCTCACTTCCTAGTACACTGTCTACACAGCGCAACAGCGCATCAGCGCAGAGTCTAAAGAGTCCCTAGTAAACTGAAGCTTACTTCAAAATCTTCTAAATCAAAAACAACATGTGTAGCAAGATGATAGTAAAATGTATTAGATACCACTTGTCTGTCTCAACTTCTTATTGCTCGCGTGTTCGATTGTCATCTATAGAAATTTTTCTTCAATCAAATCATCTTCTCTACTCTGTCTCACGGCAAGTATCATAGTGATGTCAGTTTGATAATTGATTATATTTTACCATTTCTTCGATGATTTTACACTTACCAAATATGTACTCAAAAGAATGGTCACTTGCCAGATACTCAAAGGAATGAGACCAAGATATAGAGAAAAGACATAAGTCACTTACCAGATACTCAAAAGACAGAGAGCAAACGACAGAGAGAAGATATGTCACTTACCAAATACTCAAAGGACTGAGAGCAAGAGTCACTTGCCAGATACTCAAAGGAATGAGACCAAGATATAGAGAGAAGAAATAAGTCACTTACCAAATACTCAAAAGACAGAGAGCAAACGACAGAGAGAAGATATGTCACTTACCAAAAATACTCAAAGGACTGAGAGCAAACGACAGAGAGAAGACATAAGTCACTTACCAGATACTCAAAGGACTGAGAGCAAGAAAGACAGAAGCTGGCGATACCGTCGGTCAAAAGGCCAAGGAAGAGAGGCTTCTGCCGGCCCATCACGTCCGAGACAAAGCCCCAGAAGAATCCACTGCTGATCATTCCTGAGAAGTTGCAGGAAATATTGAAGTTATTTCAAAAGTAATAAATGTGTATCATAAATTTTAACAAATCAAACACATAATATTTATGTGTACATATTATGTAGATACTTAATAATATATGGCCGATATCGGCCAAGATGTAAAGAACGCCCTATTCAAAGAAAGAGACATTGTGTTGACGCACAAAAGTGAAAGAAATAGAATGTCAGGCGAAAATAATAAATCAAAATTGATAACTTAAGTCATTGCTTAGCGCTTAGCATCAATTTTCCCTATCTTGGACAGTATTATGCGATCCGAGACTTAGCGCCACAGAAAAAACGTCTATTCATTTCGCCCTTAATTTTCTACAATGTCTACAATTTTCAATGCTAAAATACAATTATTTATACCTACTATATTTAAATCTGATTAATTTACTGTCTATTAATTTACTATTCTACTTGGTAAAAATTGAAAAGCTCAACTCCTCAGAAGTTTTCATAAGCTCTGAAGATAATTTTAAAACAACAGCTATTGTATGAATAAAATGAACTATGTACTTGTACATTGTTCAGTTCCATTTAATTAATTCAAAAGCTTGAATAATATGATCTTGTTTCTCATTAATTTAACATTTATGACTTAGTTAAAGCAGTACTAAAAAAAAAAAAAAAAAAAAAAAAAAAAAAGGCAACAGGGTTAAAGTTAAGATGAAACAGACACATCTTCAAGTAGGAGTTTCAACCAATCACAGCGCACTGAAGCCCGAGTTGAGGAACTGTTAAGATTTATAAGATTACCTTAACTTTAATCCTGATCTATGATTTGGTAATTTGGTGTCTTTATGTATACAGACAAGGCTCACGTTTTCATACCGGAATAGATGGCGCCATTGAGGAGACCCTTCTTGAAGGAGGTGAGTTCAAACTCGCATGTGGCGGCGGGGAGGATGAAAGACATGGAGGAGGTGCCGAATATTGCGCTCATGGAGGCGGGCACAATGGCGATGAGGAGGATGTACTGGAACTTGCCGAAACCTGGAGTGAAAAAATGCCAAAAGAAATAAGGCTGAAGTTGGAAGAGAATTTCGTAGGCATTAGCACCGCTTTTGATCAAGTTCTGATATTAATTCCCACTTTGTTTTTGTAAATGTAGGTACCAATCTGGTACCATAATAATTGGAAATAATACCTACATGATTAAATTTGTTTGTTTTTTTTAATAAGTTCTATACAAAGGTATGAGTAGATCTGTCAACTCTTGACCTGGTAGTTATGAAACTATTTCAGAACAGATATCATATTTCTACATATAGGAGTTCAGTTTCATCAACTACTGGTTTCTTCTGAGAGAGATAGGTATCTACACAGATAGTGAATTTCCAGCAATATCTTTATCACTCCTGATTAGAGTGTTTGGTACACAATCCACCACCATTTTGATCAACTTACAAAATGTCAAATCAGCCAAACGTAAAGTTCCTGATTTTAATAATGATTTGTTCAGAAATAAACTCACCAGTACTAGAGATTGCGGTTTCGAAATCAGCAGCTGACTCGAAATAATGTGGAAGCTTAGCGTTCCCATTGAGATCTGATGCAGCAGCAATAGGATTGACATGGAAAATAAAATCAGAATAACTAAACATGCAAAATAATGAGTAAGTTCAATTTGGAAAGGAACTAACCAAGCGAAATCAGAATGTGGTGCTCATTTTATCACAAAAACTAAAATGTATACCTGTGAAAGCAAATGACTATTAACTGAATGACTATTGTATCTTGTATCTATGCCAATACATGCTAATATTGTGCAATACGAAAGTATTACCAAAGATGATGATGGTCATTTGAGGTAAAACAGTCTGCATTTGCTGAACACCAATTCAGCTACTTGAGTTACACCCAGTCCACATTAACCACAACAACAATGTGTTTATTAAATTTTACTGGAAGTTGGTTATCTTCATTGATCTTACGAGAACTGGAGTGTTCATTGAGCCATTGATACTGGATGATCCTGGTTTCTTTTACATTATTTGTGACACAAAGTTCGAAAGCTCGGTTTTACTTTTACCAAATATTGTCTCTAAGTACAGAGGGGCAATGCGGCCTCTGTTTCATAGATCCTCCCAGTTCACAAGGAATTGAAGAACTTTTTTTAATTGAGTTCAAGCGAATGGAGGGTGTTACCTCCATTCGCAGGAAACTCACAAACCTGCTACCCACATTAACCTCACCCAGCCTGGGTTGGGCCGAAATGCCAGCATCAAGAAGTCTTCACCTCGCTGGACGTTGTTTAACTTCCGTGATCCTACGAGAACCGGTGCCTTCAACGCGCCATCGACGATGGCGGGGAAGAACTTTACATTTTTTTTTATATTCTTTTAAAATGTTTGACATCAAACACCTCGGCCGAGGTGTGAAGAACACCTGTACAAAGAAAGAGACAGCCCGGTAGAGTGTAATCTATATTAACAGATATTAAAACACATGAAAATGGTAGATTTGTGGACTGACCTGTATTTTTGGCACCGGGTTTTCCGTTCTGTCCAGTGTCATCGGTCTCATCATGCAGATCCAGAGCGCTGTTGTGGTAGGACGTCTCATAGCCAAGGTCTAGCGTGCTTCCCTGAAGCTTCCTCTTGTCCTCTTCTTTCTCTACTCTCTTGAGAACGTCTTTCATGATGGCAGACTTCTGATGCGTTGAGTGCTTTGTAAAGAATGCTTTCAAGTGCTGATGTTTTGATTTCTGGAGTGTTTTATGATGGTCTTTCAAAGTTGTATTGTTTTGATTCCTTGAGAATTTTGTATGAGGTCCTGTTAGTTAGTTTCAAGTTTTTTGATTCTTTGGGTATTTGGTAAGAATCTTTTAAAGTTCTAATATTTAGATTCCGTATGTATTTTGTAAGGGGTCCTTTAATATATTTCTGTGTGTTTTATTGATTTGTTAGTTTCTTGTCTTGGACTTTAAAACTGTTCTCTGTAATAGATATTTTTTATGTATTGAAGTTTATTGTACTTTAAAACTTGAGTAACACCCGTTTTAGTGTTTCTAATATTACAGGTACAGAAACTTTAGGGAGGTTTTGTTATCTTGCTGTCGTATTTCTTTTGTTGTGTAATTTTTGTCTGATTTTAGTATTTTAACTTCTATTTCAGATTAACAAATTCTCCTTATTAGGACTTGATGCCTTCTACAGTTTTAGCTTCGTTTCATTTGAAACAATCTTGATGCTTTGAATAGCATTGTTTTCCAATGCCCTTAGACTTAAGACAAATTGTTTTAATCTTCATGTTTTTCTTAGGTGAGTATGGAATTTTGGAGCTATGTGTCACCTAGAACAGAAATGAAAATGTTGAATGAGTTATGAGATCAACAAAGATTTAAAATTACAATATTAATACTGTCGGCCTTGCAGCATAGAACTAGGTAGGTACTCTACGTCTTTCCTTGTCGTGTTAATAAAGTCTTTTGCATTTACTTAATAATCTTAATATATAAATGTCAAAGTCACTGACTGACCACTCACTGACTGATCATCGCTCTACAGCCCAAACCGTAAGTCCTAGGAAGCTGAAATTTGGTAGGTAGCTTTGTCTTATAGTCTAGATGTGCAATAAGACGGGATTTTTCGAAATTCCCACTACAACACCTGCCATTGGCGAAAAAGGATTTTTGGCTTTCACGGCCATGCCTCGGCCCGCAAAGCGGGCGACAGCCCGCTAGTAATACATAAATAGTACCTACATTATAATCATACAGATACACTGACACAGAAAGTTCGATCAAGTGCCATTTTTCCACTTAGGTAACTCCGAGTATTTCCTGTAGGACTAAACTTGGCATAACCTTTTCCGTATTCTAAAATAACCTTACACTCTGCCGGGCTGTCTCTTTCTTTGTATAGGCGTTCTTCACACCTCGGACGAGGTGTTTGATCTCTTTCTTTGTATAGGCGTTCTTCACAACTCGGCCGACGTATTTGATTTCCAAAACTAGCATGATTATTCACTCTGCCACTCAACACAAGCACTAGTTTGAGTGGATGCACACTCACGAGTTCACTGAAGTGAAAATAAACCAGTTAATTTTACCTCCGTGTAAATAAAGGACATTTCCATTTCTCCCTCTGTGAACTTTTAAGGGTGATTTTCGCAAAATCATTCATTGGGTGGAGTCTGAACCAACGTATCCCCATTCTATGGGGAATACCAGACTTACGCACCTTAAACCACTAGGCCAATAAGTCCATACTTATAATAATTAATAAGCAATCATGACTAGACCTCCTCTTAGGGCTAAAGATTGGAAATGACCTTCCTATAGAAAACGAAAGCCATATTATCAAATGACTCATCTCATTATGGTTGTAGCTAAACTGCTTGCAGTAACCTAGTTTTATAGAGTCATACAGAGTAAATGCCTTTGTAAAGAACCTGCCTTTTTCATACAGGGTGGTCCAGAAAATGTTTACACCCTTTAATGGTAAGTAGAAATACCTTTTGAAAACCCTGATTTTACCTATACGTTTTCAGGTGAAAACAGTGTTTTTGTAAATATCAGAAGACAAATAAGGGCAAAATTGCAGTCTGTTTTGATTCATCTCCGAAGTGTTATTTAGTTATCAATTTTAGGTCTGATGTTTTTGGGTCTACTCGAATAAAAAATATGAATTATTATTACTAACTTAGGTATTTTATTTTTATTTTTTCAATTTGTGTATAAATAGTAAGGTCATATTATCACGGAAGGGGTATACCCTCTATTTTCTGGAAACTCACAAACCAACATTAGGAGGAATCGAATATGAATGGTGTCCCATCCAAGTCCTAATCTCGCTCAACGTTGCTTAGATTCAGTGACAGAACGAGAACTGGTGTACTCAACGTACAATTAAGAGATTGAGACTGACTTATGTTTTTTCTTTCATCAGGGTACAGTTTTTTCTCTGGGCCCGAGCTATGATAAAAATATAAATTGAACATCTGGGACAGAAATGGCCAGATGGCCATTCGCGGCGAGACTTTTCAATAAGAATAAATAATTTATTCATTGTTTTTACAAGTAGCCTCCGCGGGTTCATCAAACTGGGCTATCACGCGGGAAACCAGGGTTCGAATCACGGCTGGGAAGAAAAATTCTACTTAGTGCTCTTAGTAGGCGGCCACAACGAGGATCTTGGACCTAGACCCTAGACCCTGGACCTTGGTCCTTACACGTCTAGAAATATGCGATTTTCGGGACTCCGTTGAGACCGCTTACATTTAATAATGGTTAGATTATTCTGTGTGGTGCCGGGGCTACCCTAGGGCCCAAGGGTAGCCCTGGTACCACGTAAAATAATCTAAAAACCATGTTATTTAATGTAAGCGGACTCAACGGAGTCTCGAAAATAGTATATATCTAGGTGTAGGGTCTAGGGTCCAGGTATAGGCTCAGGTTCCTCGTTATGTTTGCGCACTTACTTAGTGCTAGGCTACAACGGGGTGCCGCACCCTAGACCCTATACCCTCGTCGGCAGAGAGAAATTTCAGATAATAGAAATCAGAAATATTGTGCTCGTTTCTTACTTGTTACCGGCGCTACCGGAGGGTCTAGGGCTCCTAGGGTCTAGGGCTCCTTGGGTCTAGGGTCTAGGGCTCCTTGGGTCTAGGGCTCCTTGGATCTAGGGCACCGTTGTGTTCGCGCACTTACTCTAGTTGTCCACTCATATATGGTTAGGAGAAAATGAATTATTTCATTATGAATAGTCAATGTATTAAGAAGATTGTCAGCTACTCCGTATGGTACGAATCTAATTAGTACGAAAATAAGGTCCATTGAAAATAAGGTTCGCTAGGTGCATAACGAGACTGTTCCTATTTATCTTATCTCCAGAGGGGACCGAGTGACAGGTGACTTAGCCACCTGTGAGCTACTTAAACTGTCGACTTGTGGGCAATAGTAGAAGTGACACCTTACACACATAGAAAATTAGAGAAGAGGAATTTTGTCCAAGTATTACCTACCACAATTGAAAAGGAAATTAAACAAGTGCCAGCGTCGATGGCGCGTTGAATGCACCGGTTCTCGTAGGATCACCGAAGTGATACCACGAAAATGAAACACAACTATCGTAACATTTTATCAATTTAAATTAGTTGCTCAACTTGGGACTTGAACCACCGCCCTCTGATTACAAGTCCACCGCCTTATACAGGGTGGTCCAGAAACATGGTGACAACGGCCTACTGATGATTCATTGGACCATTTCCAACAAAAAATATACCCATACAAAAAGGTCGATCTCCCTTGGTTTTGAAGATAACCGCCATTTTGTAGTTTTTTGAAGAAAACAGACTTGCCCTCAGTTCTAGTGCAATAACTTCTATTTCACTACATCTTGGGAAGACATTGATTTCATTTTAATAATCTGCACAATATTTTCCATCTAAAATCGTCATCGCAATATGCTTGAAATAAACCCTTACTTGTTTCTAAGAGACAAACTGATCCAGAGTTTGGTGGTTGCAGTTTTTCCGCCACACTTTAAAGTTGATTTACTAGAAATTTTTCCCTGGTGTAAATCTGGCACTCTTTTGTAAAAACATGTCTGTTTTGTTTCCTAACATTAGACACCACGATCGTTGAAATCGGACTAGTGAAAGCGGAGAAAAAACATAGGATTGTTCAGAAAACGTCATGAGCCCTACAGAACAACTTTCATCCAACTGTTCCATTTCTCAGAAATTGTTCATACTGGCGTCCTCCGTGCTCGATGCACAGGTTGCATCTTCTTCACATGCTTCTCCTGATATTTCTGAATATGTTTTTAATCTCTTTGAACCGTTCGAAAGCTACGGCAATTGTGGCAACAAGGTCTTCGTGGCTGTCCACAGGGGTTTCATAAATCAAGTCTTTAATGAAGCCCCATACACAAAAATCAATTGGATTTTGTTCGGGGGACCTGGCTGACCATGGGTTGGGCCCTCCGCGACTTATCCACCTCCCTGGAAATGTTCGGTCGAGAACCTCTCGCGTTCTTCTAGCAAAATGGGCCGGAGCTCCATCATGCTGATGGATCATGTTTTCCCTTGTTTCTGCGGGAATGGGGATATCTTCGAGTAATTCAGGCAAAGTTTCAATCAGGAATGTGACATAAACATCCGCTGTAAGACGATTAGGAACGAGATAAGGACCTACTAGGTTATCACCGACAATACCTGCCCAGACTTTCACACTAAATCTCCACTGATTATGTACACTTTGACATGCATGTAGATTCTCAACACTCCATAAGTGGGAATTGTGAATGTTGAACATAATTTCATAATAAATAGGTAATAATTATAAGGATTGACTGGCCAGTTTTTCATTTTTCACATAAACAATATGAGCTTTTCAAAAGCTATGAGTTTCAATATGTTGATCGACATGCTAGCAAATTTCCAGGGATGTGGAATTAGTCGCGGAGGGCCCAGCCCATGTCCAGCCAGGTCCCCCGAACAAAATCCAATTGATTTTTGTGTATGGGGCTTCATAAACACTTGGTTTATGAAACCCCTGTGGACAGCCACGAAGACCTTGTTGCCACAATTGCCCTAGCTTTCGAACGGTTCAAAGAGATTAGAAACATATTCAGAAATATCAGAAGAAGCATGAGACGAAGATGCAACATGTGCATCGAGCACGGAGGACGCCAGTATCAACAATTTCTGACAAATGGAACATTTGGATGAAAGTGGTTCTGTAGGGCTCATGACGTTTTCTGAACAATCCTATGTTTTTTCTCCGCTTTCACTAGTCCGATTTCAACAATCGTGGTGTCTAATGTTAGGAAACAAAACAGACATGTTTTTACAAAAGAGTGCCAGATACAACAGAGAAAAATTTCTAGTAAATCAACTTTAAAGTGTGGCGGAAAAAACTGCAACCACCAAACTCTGGATCAGTTTGTCTCTTAGAAACAGGTAAGGGTTTATTTCAAGCATATTGCGATGATGATTTTAGATGGAAAATATTGTGCAGATTATTAAAATAATATCAATTTCTTCCCAAGATGTAGTGAAATAGAAGTTATTGCACTAGAACTGAGGGCAAGTCTGTTTTCTTCAAAAAACTACAAAATGGCGGTTATCTTCGAAACCAAGGGAGATCGACCTTTTTGTATGAGGATATTTTTTGTTGGACATGGTCCAATGAATCATCAGTAGGCCGTTGTCACCATGTTTCTGGACCACCCTGTATACGTAGATCAAGATACTGAGGGTGGGTGAATAGTTTATTAAAATTTCGGATTATTGGACAAGCAGACATACTAGTCAGTGCTGTGATACCCACTAAAGTTGATTGTACATACCTATAGGTACTAAGTAAATACATAGGTATATAGATACAAAACACATAGAATCCTCATACATACATAACAGAAGTACATGATGCAACTTCTATGTAAATTTAATGATAATAATGGTGTAATTTCGCGAGAAAAAAGCCCAAGATCATGTATTATCTGTGATGGAAAGGAGATTATTTCTTATAAATAGAAAATTATAGACACACTTTACATAGGTCAAAGATTCTTGGAATTTAAAGTTCGTCATTTATGTCATATTTTGAGCAATAAAAAATAACTAGAAACAATTAGGCACCTAGGTATTCAAAATTATTGGGGATGATTGGATCGTGATGAAAATTTAACCATATTAGAAAATCTCATCATAGATTTAAGTGGATGATTCAAAAAAGCATTCTGAGAATTAAAAAAAATCTTTTTTAAGAAATTTAGATTGATGCACCTACGTAATATTTTTGCTAGAATAGAATGGCTAACAACCTATTTGTTTTGCTCAGAATTCGACTACCAATTCACAATAGCGAGATCAAAGGAATAGAACCGCGCGCTTTCGTTCCAGTTCAAAGGACCCGCCCTTTATATCGGGACAGTTGCTGTCTACGGCAAATACAAATCGGCTTCATCAAAGGTTCCTTCTCAGGAAACGTGACCAATATTGTGCAAATAACATCATGCACTGGTAGTCAAGTGGTTAACGCGCTAGTCTGGTAATCCAGGTAGCGTACGGACCCGTTGGTTCGAATCCCACGCAATGCTTGAATTTTTCCTCATTCATTTGAGTTTGTGACCACATAGTAAAAAGACTCTGAGAGTTAGGTGGTAGAAAATGCTTTGAGCATTGACCTCGCTTAGTGGTTACTTTCCATTAAAGAGTATTAATATTATTATATTTGGGGATTTTGAGAGTGCTCTCTGTAGTGAGGCGCGAGTTCTCTCTTATTTCGCCATGCCTGGTATCTAACTTGAACCAACATTCAAAAGTTCGGTCTCTGAAGTATGCTTTACTACATACACGTGTAGGTTTGTACGTATTAATAATAATTCCGTGTCAGTGAGACAGGTATTGATACCTAAATCACGGTGGTGAGAGGATTATATGGACGCTTGAACGCCCAGATCCAATGTCTAGGCTCCTTTCATTTCCATTGATTCTATTTGGTTTTAACGTCCTGACTTGAGGTAGACATTTCGCTGGAAATCGTACCAGCTACCCACATTAACCCTACCCAGCCTGGGTAGGGCCGGAATTGCCAGCATCACGAAGTCTTCACCTCGCTGGACGTTGCTTAACTTTATATTTTAATTTATTTTATATAGGTATATTATATATATATTTTTTTTTTACTAACGATGAATGTATGGATGGGTAGAGGTACTTACGTGAATGTTGTCAAATAATAATAATGTAGCTGCAAATTTCGACTGATGATTTCCAAACAAAAATGGAAGTTAGTATTGATTCGTCAAAAACTGAAGACATGAGATTGGTTCTTTAAATTACATCCCATTGTCTAAATAAAATAATAGTAAAAAGCCACAGGAAGCATATCTGATCAAGCAACTTTTAGCACAACTTTTAGCACAACACTGACAGTGAAATTAAGAAATCTGGGCAAAAAATTGTTCGAGATTTGATCTCAGAGGTAGAAAAAAAACTTCCCGGTGTTAAATCAATAAAAATAATTATCACGAGACACACAGTTAAAAAACGTTTATCTTTAAAAAGATTTGAAGAAACAAATTGTGTAAAATCGAACTAATTTTTTTTTTAAAAATAAACTAAAAATTATTTCGATGTTTTTCTTTCCTCGAAACTGGAAAGTCCCACCCCAGTGCTTTGTGTCTAGACTTGAAGAAGAAACTAAAATTACTAAACTAAATAATCGAAACAAATAATAATTCAAAAACCATTAACTTTGCAGGAAAACTGAATTTATTGTTTCCTATGTGGACACGGAGTGTGCTGTTTCATACCCCATTATCACATTACTTCCTCATGTGTCTGGTCTAGTAGGGAGTTAGGGAGCGTCATGAAAGTTTCATCAATGACTCTTAGGTGCTCATTGTGGTTAGGACGTTAGCCTGGTATTCCAGATAGCGTCTCGGGTTCTGTTGGTTCGGATCCCACTCAATGCATGGATTTTTCGAGTATCGATAATATAGGTAACGATATTATTGTGACTACTGTATGTAGTTCAGAGATCCTGAGTTCGATCCCCGGTCGGAGCACATTTTTCACACAGAAAATTTTGTTCCCTCCGTACATGTGAGGCTGGCATTTCCAGCCCTACCCAGACTGGGTGAGGGTAAAACCCCCGTTCTAATCCAGGACGTTAAATCAAATAGAACCGTTGGAGCTCTGTTGAAAAGGCGGTGGACTCGTCATTTATCTCCGAATGCACGATTGCACACGCGCCATCACGCCCAATCACTGAAGTTCACCAACGTTGAGCATGGAGAGAACATAAACGCGTCCGTCCCAGGTTTTAAAGTATCAGGCTTCAGAAATTCGCTATTCCGGCCTCCTTTTATTTTATTATCTGACCTGGTTGTAGGGTTTTCAGAGAAACCCTTACAATTAACACTGCGACCTAATTAGATCTATTGTGACCAGTTGATTCTAATTGGATTTCAAGTCCTGATTTGAGATGAAAGGTCAGTACGGGGTTTATACCCTCCATTCGCTGGGAATCGTACCAGCTACCCGCAAAATCCTCACGCAGCCTGGGTTGGGCCCTCTGCCCTTAACCGAACTTAGGATCTCTAACGGTGTAACGGGCAGTAGTCTGGTGTAACGGGCAGTAGTCACAACCGTTACACCACGCAGGGGACTTCGGGACTCATTCAAAATGAAAATGTCTCGATTTTTTTTTTTTTTTTCGTTTATTTTGGATCAACCTAGCCAGCACTTAATATTAAGCTGATAATACCTACATTTAATCTTGTTATTTCAGATTAATTTAATTAAGCACATGGACCTACTCAGTATTCTTTTATCAATATTTTTTTAAGAACCCGACAAGATTTTGTTTTTAATTTTCCTCTTCTTCTGATACATTTTTTTATCGTTTTTTTATCGAGATGAGGGATACCTGTCAAAGAAAATCCTAGATAATTTACATTAATGTACACTCAATGTAATCTAACACGTGGTTACTGAGCTACTGAAGTACTCAACTTTTAACTAATCAGCCAATAACACTTGACTTGAGCGGGAGATAAAAAGATAATAATTACTTTTATTTGAATGGTGAGAATCTTCATTATCTATAACTTACTGGTCCACGTCATAAAAAATGAAAAAATCTTTATACCTCTACTTTTTGCCTGAGTAGCTCAGGTACAAATAATTTTATTTATTTATTTTTTCCTTTTTCAGCTGTGTAGGTGTTCCAGTCTCTAAGCATCAAGGACGTAGGTTCGATTCCCGACCAAAGAAATTATAAGTATTTTTCTAATAACAAAACATTTTATTCGTAATAGATTTAACTTTTTGGAAATGTTTAACTGCATATTATCCAAAACCTTGAGACGAAGGACAGATGCGCGGGGGAATATTTCAGGCAAAGGCTTTTTTTTCGGTTTAACGGCGCTTTAACGAGGAGATAAGCCTGTCGTTCACGCCGGTCAAAGGCTTAGATTCGCTGTTGAAAGAGGTAACGTTGCTGAGTACACTGCCTCGGGAAGACGTCCTTGGAGAAGTGTTTTATGTGTTGTGGAAAAAACGACATACATAATATAGATCTAATATTCCAACCAAATTTTAACAAGACAGTAACAAATACAGCTGGTCAAAAAACCATACCTGTACCTACCTACCTACTTCCCTAAAAACAGTCACGGTGGCAGGTGACCTGGGTTCGATCCTCAGCGGGGCACGAATTTTTCTGCTCTGTACCTGGATGTTCGGGGTCCACTCATACCTCGTGAGGAAAAATGAGTAGTCACTTGTATGAGTAACGACCAGTGGCGGCATTACCAGAGTAAAAAGAAATTAATGTAATAGAATAATTTGAAATGTGAAGGAAGCTCTTAGTAATACTGCGCTCCCCACAAAAATTCTGAAGAGGCCTTGTGCTTCACCACAAATAAAAATCTACATACATACCTACTTCCCTAAAAAATTGCTAGCCAAAAATAATATTATTTCGTACATAGGTATCTGTGCAATAGGTAGAAAACCAGGTACACTGACCTCTCATTGCCATGGCTGGGACCCTTGATCTTGTGAATTCTTATCAATCATGCAGTATTCTTACTTTTCTTAAATACACTGCCAATTATGGACACAATACTTCCTCGTAATTGTTTCACATTGTATACACTATACATGCATGTGGCAATTTTGAAATTTTATACTAAATCACTTTTATCTCCAAAACAGCTTAACCGATTTTCTTCAAATTTATATTAGGTGGTAGAGTACCGTTTTTTCTAGATTCTACAAAAAAATCTGTATCGGCAAGTCGTAGACCTTATTTTTGCTATTATTTGTCCAAATTTTTAAATTTTCTTAAAAATCAGAGCTATATCATATTTTATTTAAAATCATAAATGCACTGTGTAAAACATTAATGTAATGTACGCAAATACATACAGAATTTCATCAAAATCGGGCGTACCATTTACAAGACATAAGCGTATAAGTAAAAAGTTAGAGGTAAGGCGCATGGTCTTTATCTCCAAGAACCGCCAGTGCGATGTTGCTGAATTAAAAATGGACCATCTACTCGTACATTATCTACAATATGTCTCCTATTCGTTGAAATCCGTTCAGTTTCAGTAGTTTCTGAGATTTGCGCGTTACATGGAGTGTTTTTAACCGACATACCGACACAAAAACAAAGTTGTTCAGGAGCTTATGAAACGTCCAGAAATGAAAAAATTGAAATCGGAGCAAAATTTTTTTAAATACAATACTTCCGATTTCTAATATTAGAAATTCATCGGAAGTAAAATCTAAGGAACAAGAAGTCAAGGTCATGGGACTGATAGCATTGATAACTGGAAAAATCTGATTTTTCTATAATTTATTTTTTTGACACTCCGTATTTTTTTTGCTAAAATAAACCATCTCATAATACTAATCCACGTATAGATCTTAATCTTATTATTGGCTCAAGTACCTACTTAATATTTTATTGATCACGCAATAATCTTGAACACACAAATGGACAAGAAGTGATTGATAAGATGAGAGTATCTTCAGAGCGTGAATATGCAGTGTAGAAGTAGATAGGAAAATGTACCTAGCACCGTGCTTGCTCTAAAAATAACGTTCAATTTATATTTTTATAAAAACTGTTGTAATAAAAATTTATTTTAGGTATATCTTTTTTTTATATCATTTTTATTTAGACAACGAGAAAGGTTATGACGTCACTGAGGGACAAGTTGTCGAAAGAAATACTGAGTCACCTCTCACGCACTCTACAACACAATCGTTGTTTGGACTATATTCGTAATTAATATTTCTTCTGACGAAACAAGTGCAGTTTGTTTAGTTTTGGCTATAAAAATATTTATTTCTAAAGGAGAAACCTTAGAAATAATAATAATACTTTTCATAGGAAGGTAACCACCAGGCGAGGTTAATGCTCAAAGCATTTTCAACCACCTAACCCTCAGAGTATTATTATCATAAGTTTATGTACAAAAAAAAAAAAAAAAAAATCATGTGGTCACATACTCAAATTAATGAGGAAAAATCCATACACTTTGTAAAATTCGAACCATCGGATCCCTACGCTCCCTGGATAGCGCCTTAACCACTTGACTACCAATAGTCTGGCTGCTGGGGGACGTTAAACAGGGAGAAGACCAGTGTCTCGCTAGAGGACTATAAACAGAGAACAGACTAGCCAACCCTTACAAGCCAGGCTAGCTTGCAGTTTCCTAAGGGTTTAATGTCCAAGTCCTCATGATGGTTGATCTCACATAGAAAAAAGTTGTTCAGGACGAGCCAAGTTTGAAATAAAGTTTAGTGGAGACCATCATTCACCCTTCTAGCTATAGCAGAGCTGGCTACAACAACAAAAACAACCACAACAACTACCCATGTTTTCTAATTGCTTTCTGAAACTAATGAAACCATGTAACGCACTAGACGTAGCTTAACATCCGTGTCACCTCGGAATGTAAGGTAACAAGGTTATCCGTTCTAGTCTAGTCTGTGAGTTATGATTAATTCTTTGGCGGCTAACACACTCAGGTTATTTGATTACGTTTAATTAATAGTGATTAGCTCTGCGCTTTGATGCAGACTTTTATTGTTTCTTAGCAAGAGGTAGGTACTTTACGAAATCATGAAATCCGCGTATGCTGATTTCAGCAAAATCTTAGTACGTAACAAAATCATAAAGGGCAGAGAGAGAGAGAGAGAGAGAGAGAGAAGAGGTGGGAGGACTAGAAAGAGAGAGATAGAAAAATAGAAGGACAGAGCAACATGGGAGGGAGGGCAGATAGTGCAAGATTGTAATGCTACCAGTACTGCTCAGCAGAGAGATACCTACTCGCTTCCTAATGTAGAAGGTCCCGTGTTCGAACCCTAAAGACGACACAAAAAATTGTATTCAAAATTTGGTTAAAGTTTGTTTGTAAGGGATAGGTACCTTCTCGAGCGCTCGTGTTTAGCAGCACCTAAATGGGAAGTATTATTACTTCTCGTCCATCAGAGGGGAGGCATACTACGGAATGGGCAAAATACATAGATACAACACAGACCACAAGCGTGTACAGCAGATGTTGTTTCGTTGATACGAAAAATAGAAAGGAAAATAATAATAGTGAATTTATTCGTTTCTCAAATATACATTTAAAATTCTAATTTAACCTCTAAAAGTACTTATTATTTTCCCTCTAAGTACCTACTTATTAAATAATAATAATAATAATTTGATACGTGTGTATCTTATTATTATTATTTTTTTTTTCTTCTTTTTTTTTAATAGGAAAATAATATTAGAAGATTACGCAAAATGTAGAAAAACAAAGCTAGAAGGAAGTTAAGTTCAAATACCTTTTGCATAAATACCAGACGACCTTGACTTAGGCCTGTCTGGGACTTACGTCCGTCATGAACTGGTTCTTGCCTGGACAATTAGCCGGATTCGTAGATTTTTTTATCTCACTTTGATAAGCGGATTAGTCAGACATTCGATGAATAAAATAGAGATCCATCATATAGCAAAAGCTTTTACCGTCGAAGATGTAATTCCATACAACCAAACTCATGACTGCCATCAAAAGTAGGTACATACAAATTTAATAATGTATATTGTATAGGTACATATATGTATAACTAGGTACATAATTACGTAGTTGTAAAACATGACACCATTCATAACACTTGTTGCGTCATTCCATCACACGACTCCTAGAAAATGAAAACTAGAACAGGACGACATTTTCAGACCATCACCGGCAAACAAAAAAACAATTAAATCAATAATAATTATAATATAGTCATTACCTACTGACTTTGCCGTCCTCATTCTCTTCTACCATTAGTGTCGGTGTATATGACAATAATAATAAAAGTAGGTAATAAATATTATTAATAAGTAGTAATAATAATAATATTCCAATAATGCCAATCGCTGCAATAAGTCTGAAACTATAATGACCATGCGACATTGTTTCCTTGAGTGTTTGAGAAAACATGACAATCGGAAGTTCTTGCATTCTAAAATTCTTGCATCAGAAAGAGGAGACCAAAGTTTTTCAACACTTCAATTGTTGAGACGGCAGCACCTCTAATATGAGCACCCGTCCTACTTACGGCACAAGAACACCCCGAAGATATCAATCAAGTACCAACTCTTCAACCAATACTACTCTTACCAACACACACACACACACACACACACCACACACACACACAAACACCCCCCCCCCCCACACACACACAAACACACACACACGCACTTATCAGCTCCTCCACCACCTTCTCCACTCAACCCTCTACCACCATCACTCTCTCACAACACCACCTGTACCACCCACCACTCCCTCCTACCTTCCCTCTACCCCACCACACCCCCCTTGTACCTTCCCTCTACCCCAACACAACCCCCTGGCACCACATCATCAATTAGTTGACTCAAAGCTGACACACTTCTAGTCCCTGTTATTAATTGCTATTGATTGACCCTGTAGGTGGTCCCGTCTTATCAGTCGCCTCTCAAGTGACTACGAGGCAGAGGTCACGTGATCTAACTCGAAGACCTTGCGTTCGAAACCCGCTCGAGTGAGATTATTTTATATAGTAAAAAAAAATCTTACTCAAACTCGGCTTACTAATTTTTTGCCGTATCTGGGACTCGAACTAAGGACCACCAGATTACGTGTCCGTCACCTTTTCAATCGGGCTCTGAGATGGGTTCAAATAATAATAATAATAACATTTTTTTTTTTTTTTTTTCATTTGAATTCCTAATACACCTCCATGAAGCATGTATTTTCTTGTCTTTTTCTATATTCTTCTATGTAATAATGTTTTGTAAGTGTAACATATGTAAGTGTAACACTCATAAAACATACTTTACATAATTATGTTTTGTAAGTGCAACATGACATTATGTAAAACATGTTCTGAAAATTTCATGCATTGTGCGGGATCCGAACCAACGAATCACCACTTCCTTTTGATGTTAGTTCAAAGCGACGGCGATGTCTGACATCAGACCAGAGCAAAAAGAAGTAGATTCGTCCTATCTTATCTTTACAGAAAAACTAATAAAAATAAAAAGATTATACTAAACGTGTGCTACACCTAGCTAATTGTTCAATTATGAGCAGAGTAGCAGGCATTGCTCAGGTATAGAAACATGTTAAATAATTAATAATAAAAAAATCGTCGAAATCCGTTCAGTAGTTTCTGAGATTTGCGGACCGATAGACAGACCGACACAAAACCAAAGTTGCTCAGGAGGTTATGAAACGTCCAGAAATATGAAAAAAAATCGATATCAGAACATTTTTTTTTTTTTTTTTTTTTTTTTTTACAAAAACGGGCACAATTCTTTCGATTTCTAATAGGTATTAGAAATTTCTCGGAAGTAATAAGGCATGACCAATGGTAGTTCCTCGCGACACAGACTACATATTTATTCCCGGGTCAAGATAATAGTCATTCTAGCCAACGTCAGTCATATCATAGGTCATATGCTGAATACACCAGTTTTCGTATGATTGCTAAAGTTAATCAACGTCAAGAGAGGTGAAGACTTGGACAGTGATCCCCTCTTTCTGATCCTGGCTATTTCCGGCTCAACTCAGTTGGGCGAGGTTAATGTCAATAGCCGGTTTCTTGTGTATAGAGTTTAAAAAACCACCATCTCAAAGGACTTTATTATCCGACTTATAAAAGTAATGCATGATTTTAATTTATAAGTAACACAAAGTGTCATCTTCTCTTTTCATCGGAAGCACTGATAATAAGCTTCCAGCATTGCCTCCTTGAGTGGCAATGCTGATTTGCTGAAGGACTTAGATGTTAAAAAACATTTTAAAAAAATGTTGGCTACTATCTCAAACGATTGAAAATTGAACAGTTCAGAGCTA
The DNA here is from genome assembly GCA_024516035.1 of Bactericera cockerelli. Taxonomy (NCBI): domain Eukaryota; kingdom Metazoa; phylum Arthropoda; class Insecta; order Hemiptera; family Triozidae; genus Bactericera; species Bactericera cockerelli. Next base: position 12,034,927 of record CM044961.1, read on the forward strand.
TTACCAACGAAATGAATTCAGGCCAATTAAAAAACGAATTAAATTTTTCAGTATTACTTTCAAATTATTTCCGTGAATAAAAAAGCTATCTTGTCGAAATTTCTTGTGATTCAAAACCCTGGACTCTGCCCAAGCACACATCATGAATAGAATACAGATCCTGAAGCCTACATTTTGACCATTTCTAATTCTAATGAAGGAAGACTTCCCATTTAGGTGCTGGGTCAACACGAGCGCACCGGAAGTTATACCTTACAAACAAGGGTAACCAAATTTTGAATACAAATTTTTGTCGGCGCAGGGGTTCGAACCCGGGACCTTCCGCATAGCAAGCGAGTGCTTGACCACTGAGCTATTCGTGCGCTAACTGAATTGTCCTAATGAGGTTGAGTACTTCTCTCAATACACATCCATGGTTACACAAAGCGGTTTTTTTTATGTGAACGAAAAGCCTGACCGAGACCGCTTGGTCAACTCTGGTCAACCAAGATTTGAAGAATAAAAAAAAGTGATTTTGGGACTCTGGTTTATTTACATTTTCGGTGTGTGTTTACATTTTGCTTTTGAAATGAAAATGAAAACAAGCGACTGTTGCATTTCATTTTGATTTTATTCAATTAATCAAATTCCATTGGACCTTAAATGGCTTAAACTTTAATTACCCAACAATCTATATGAAAACCCCAATCTCATAAAAAAACTGATTACCTATGTTTTTTTACTCTATATAAACTTATATCCATCAAGTGACCATGTAATATGACAAAAGTAATATGAATAAAACAAAATTATAACTAGCACTAAATAAAGATACAGGAATCAGTAGAGAATAAAAAGTCAAGAGAAAAGAAAATGTCTAAACTTAATGCGTAGGTAGGTGTCACAATGCGTAGGTAGGTGTCTAAAACTCTTCACATAACAGGGAGTTTTGAAAAAAAAAAAAAAAATGGGTGAAAATAAAATAATAATATTATGATTTTTTATCCACTTCTTCTTCTTCTTACCGAACCAAAACCCATGACCGAACGAACGAGCCGGTCCACTTTGGTCAGGATTTTTCGGTCCGGTCAAATAAAAAAAAGTGAATTTCAGTGACCAGGTCAGCTTCGGTTCGCTTCGTTCACATAAAAAAAAACCGCTTACAGTCTACATTTGGCTTCGCCGATGCTATGCCTACATCTGGCATGGTCATATTATATGCACCCTCACGATCTGTCTCTCTCGATTGATCAGCAGAACATAAAAGACTTGACGATAGCTAAAGTTCATCAATGAATCTTCTTTTATCGACATGGATTAACGTCAATGATCCGCAATGATGAACAAAGAGTTCCATCGATGAGTTATCAAGCGTAAACACACCACGAGTGACGAACCTCACGAACCATTCAGACTTTCGCTAAGACACAAGGTAAGAGATGGACTTGTTTATATTGCCTACATTACGGTAATAAATTATCGTTCTGTAATTATTCTTTTTTTTCTACCAAAGTATTTTATAGTGTGTTTTTATAGGTATTTCAGTATTTTGCAATATTTGTACAATTTTATTTAACCGTTTATTTTATTTGAAAATGTAAATAGGGCTAAACCCGTCAAGTAGTAGTGACATTACAAAAGTGATTAAGACAAATATGATATAAAAAAAAATAATATATATTTCATCCATTTTAATTTTTCCAGATCTGGTGAACACGGCAGTGCAAAGCCTGATACAAGAAACAAGATAGAGATATGAAATCCCAAGGAGGAATCTGAAAGCTCAGGGATAGCAACAAGGATCGTGTGCTGAAAAACAAGATGGTTCTTCCAGGATCCAGGATGGTAACCTGTGATATTAGTTAGAATATTGTATTCTAACTTAATATCACAGTAGGTTAGGTGTGAGGTAGGGTAAGGGTTAAGTGGGGGATCAAATAGGATAGCTAGGAGAACATAGGATAGTCAGGTGAACATAGGATAGTCAGGTGAACATAGGATAGCTAGGAGAACATATGTAGGATAGCTAGGAGAACATAGGATAGCTAGGTGAACATAGGATAGCCAGGTAGGATAGTCAGGTGAACATAGGATAGCCAGGTAGGATAGCTAGGAGAACATAGGACAGTCAGGTGAAGATAGGATAGCCAGGTAGGATAGTCAGGTGAACATAGGATAGCCAGGTAGGATAGCTAGGAGATAATAGGATAGTCAGGTGAACATAGGATAGTCAGGTGAACATAGGATAGTCAGGTGAACATAGGATAGCTAGGAGAACATAGGATAGCTAGGAGAACATAGGATAGCTAGGAGAACATAGAATAGCCAGGTAGGATAGCTAGGAGAACATAGGATAGCTAGGAGAACATAGGATAGCTAGGTGAAGATAGGATAGCCAGGTAGGATAGTCAGGTGAACATAGGATAGCCAGGTAGGATAGCTAGGAGATAATAGGATAGTCAGGTGAACATAGGATAGTCAGGTGAACATAGGATAGTCAGGTGAACATAGGATAGCTAGGAGAACATAGGATAGCTAGGAGAACATAGGATAGCTAGGAGAACATAGAATAGCCAGGTAGGATAGCTAGGAGATAATAGGATAGTCAGGTGAACATAGGATAGTCAGGTGAACATAGGATAGTCAGGTGAACATAGGATAGCTAGGAGAACATATGTAGGATAGCTAGGAGAACATAGGATAGCTAGGTGAACATAGGATAGCCAGGTAGGATAGTCAGGTGAACATAGGATAGCCAGGTAGGATAGCTAGGAGAACATAGGATAGCTAGGTGAACATAGGATAGCTAGGTAGGATAGTCAGGTGAACATAGGATAGCTAGGAGAACATAGGATAGCCAGGTAGGATGGTCAGGTGAACATAGGATAGCCAGGAGAACAAAGGATAGCTAGGAGAACATAGGATAGCTAGGTGAACATAGGATAGCTAGGAGAACATAGGATAGCCAGGAGAACATAGGATACCTAAATAAAAAAAAGGATCGGAAAAAATCTCACATATATTTCTTGTATTTTTTTTCAGATAAGCGGCAATAAAATCTGCAATCCAGAGAAGCATTATACGCAAGCGAATGTCCTCGTACAGTCTGCGAAACCATCAATACATGCTAGTGCGTCCAAGCCTGGGAGAAACTACATGGAATTTAATACAACTGTACCATCAAGCTCAACAGTCAAGGGATGGATTGTCGACAACTTGAGAAATATGATTGGTTTATCCCGTCTTCAACTCATGTAGCACAATACCCGCCTCATGAATAGTAGCTCAACTTCACATGAAATCCTGCTAGCTCAACAGCTGCTCTATTCGGTAGTCATAGAAACTTCACAATACATGAAATCCTGCTAGCTCAACAGCTGCTCTATTCGATAGTCATAGTCATGCTGTCGTATCTCCGCTATCAACTCGTGTAGCACAACACCCCCTCTCATGAATTCAGATATGTTATACAGGGTGCGCTGAGCGCGGTGGTCTGTTATGCGGTCCTGATTATAGTTGTACGTGCGAATCTTCTCATTACGATTCCGGCGCCCCACCTGTGGAATGAAATCAACTATTTAATAGAATAAATCAAATTAATAAATTATCTTTAACGATTTTTTACCTGTTCTTCTTCCAATCGTTGTTTTTTCTTTTCTCTATCTTTTTTTCGAGCTGTTGCAAAGACAAATTAGAGTTTTAGCTAGAGATCCTATGAGTTTATTATTATTCCTCGTTAATATATTGGAGTTTAAAGTAGCTTTGTGTCATGGCTACAATTTTTTTACAAAAACGAACAATATACTTCCGATTTCTATTATTAGAAATTTCTTGGAAGTAATAAGCCATGAATGACCAATGGTTGTTCCTCGGGACACAGACTGCATATTTATTTCCGGGTCAAGATAATAGTCATTCTAGCAAGCGTCATTCATATCATAGGTCATAATATATGCTGAATACACCAGTTTTCGTATGATTGCTAAAGTTAATCAACGTCAAGAGAGGTGAAGACTTGGACAGTGATCCCCTCTTTCTGATCCTGGCTATTTCCGGCTCAACTCAGTTGGGCGAGGTTAATGTCAATAGCCGGTTTCTTGTGTATAGAGTTTAAAAAACCACCATCTCAAAGGACTTTATTATCCGACTTATAAAAATAATGCATGATTTTAATTTATAAGTAACACAAAGTGTCATATTCTCTTTTCATCGGAAGCACTGATAATATGCTTCCAGCATTGCCTCTTTGAGAGGCAATGCTGATTTGACTTCGATGTTGAAAAACGTTTTAAAAAACGCACGGTGACCTGGGTTCGATCCCCAGCGGGGCAGGATTTTTTCTGCTCTGTTCTTGGGTGTTCGGGGTCCACTCATACCTCGTGAGGAAAAATGAGTAGTTACTTGTATGAGTAACGACCAGTGGGGGCATTACCAGAGTAAAAAGAAATTAATGTAATAGAATAATTCGAAAAGTACAGGAGGCTCTTAATAATGCTGCGCTACCCACAAAAATTGTGAAGAGGCCTTGTGCTTCACCACAAATAAAACCATACATACATACGTTTTAAAAAAATGTTGGCTACTATCTCAAACAGAACTATAGAAAATTGAACAGTTCAGATCTGTTACCAACAAATGAATTCAGGCCAATTAAAAAACGAGTTAAATTTTTCAGTATCACTTTCAAATTATTTCCGTGGATAAAAAAGCTATCTTATCGAAATTTCTTGTGATTCAAAACCCAGGACTCTGCCCAAGCACACATCATGAATAGAATACAGATCCTGAAGCCTACATTTTGACCATTTCCAATTCTAATGAAGGAAGACTTCCCATTTAGTTGATGGGTCAACACAAGCGCACCGGAAGTTATCCCTTACAAACAACGGTAATAAAATTTTAAATACAAATTTTTGTCGGCGCGGGGTTCGAACCCGGGACCTTCCGCATGGCAAGCGAGTGCTTGACCACTGAGCTATTCGTGCGCTCACTAAATTGTCCTAAAGTACTTCTCTCAATACACATCCATGGTTACACCGTCTACATTTGACCTCACCAATGCTACGCCCACATTCGACATGGTCACATATGCAATGCACCCTCACACTCTGTCTCTCTCGATTGATCTGCAGAACATACAACACTTGAAGATAGCTAAAGTTAATCAATAAAACTTCCTTTATAGACATGGATTAACGTCAATGATCCGCAATGGTGAACGAAGAGTTCCACCGATGAGTTATCAAGCGTAAACACACCACGAGTGACAAACTTCACGAACCATTCAGACTTTCGCTAAGACACAAGGTAAGAGATGTACTTGTTTATATTGCCTACATTACGGTAATTATCGTTCTAGATTATTCTTTTTTTCTTCTACCAAAGTATTTTATAGTGTGTTTTTATAGGTATTTTAATATTTTGCAATATTTGTACAATTTTATTTTAACCGTTTATGTTATTTGAAAATCTAAACCCGTCAAGTAGTAGTGACATTACAAAAGTGATTAAGACAAATATGATATAAAAAATAATAATATATATTTCATCCTTTTTATTATTTCCAGATTTGGTGAACACGGCAATGCAAAGCCTGATACAAGAAACAAGATAGAGAGATATGAAATCCCAAGGAGGAATCTGAAGGCTTAGAGGGATAGCAACAAGGATCGTGTGCTGAAAAACAACATGGTTCTTCCAGGATCCAGGATGGTAACCTGTGATATTAGTTAGAATATTATTATTATTATATAATTCTTTATTAGATACAAAAGGACATTATGTACATATAAATAATAATTTTAACAGTGAAAAATCAAAAAAACAATATATACAATAAAAATGAAAAAGAATAGAAAATATTTGAAAACATAAATGTCCTAACTAAAGGGCGGGGTTATTGCCTATGGCAATCTCTTCCACCCAACCCTTGGAGTTCCCTATCTAGATATTTCAATAATAATATAAAAAAGAAGCTAAATAAATAATAATAAATAAATAAAATATATACAATTAAGTTAGAATATTGTATTCTAACTTAATATCACAGTAGGTTAGGTGTGAGGTAGGGTAAGGGTTCAGTGGGGGATCAAACAGGATAGCTAGGAGAACATAGGATAGCCAGGTGAACATAGGATAGCTAGGTGAACATAGGATAGCTAGGTGAACATAGGATACCTAGGTGAACATAGGATAGCTAGGAGAACATAGGATAGCCAGGTAGGATAGTCAGGTGAACATAGGATAGCTAGGAGAACATAGGATAGCTAGGTGAACATAGGATAGCTAGAAGAACATAGGATAGCTAGGAGAACATAAGATAGCCAGGTAGGATAGTCAGGTGAACATAGGATAGCTAGTTGAACATAGGATAGGTAGGTGAACATAGGATAGCTAGGAGAACATAGGATAGCTAGGAGAACATAGGATAGCCAGGTAGGATAATCAGGTGAACATAGGATAGCTAGTTGAACATAGGATAGCTAGGAGAACATAGGATAGCTAGGAGAACATAGGATAGCTAGGAGAACATAGGATAGCTAGGAGAACATAGGATAGCCAGGTAGGATAATCAGGTGAACATAGGATAGCTAGTTGAACATAGGATAGCTAGTTGAACATAGGATAGCTAGGTGAACATAGGATAGCTAAGTGAACAGAACATAGGATAGCTAGGAGGAACATAGGATAGCTAGGAGAACATAGGATAGCCAGGTAGGATAATCAGGTGAACATAGGATAGCTAGGAGAACATAGGATAGCTAGGAGAACATAGGATAGCTAGGAGAACATAGGATAGCTAGGAGAACATAGGATAGCTAGGAGAACATAGGATAGCTAGGTGAACATAGGATAGCTAGGTGAACATAGGATAGCTAGGTGAACAGAACATAGGATAGCTAGGTGAACATAGGATAGCTAGGTGAACATAGGATAGTCAGGTGAACATAGGATAGTCAGGTGAACATAGAATAGCGAGGAGAACATAGGATAGCTAGGAGAACATAGGATAGCCAGGTAGGATAATCAGGTGAACATAGGATAGCTAGTTGAATATAGGATAGCTAGGTGAACATAGGATAGCTAAGTGAACAGAAAATAGGATAGCTAGGAGGAACATAGGATAGCTAGGAGAACATAGGATTGTCAGGTGAACATAGGATAGCTAGGAGAACATAGGATAGCTAGGAGAACATAGGATAGCTAGGTGAACATAGGATAGCTAGGTGAACATAGGCTAGCTAAGTGAACAGAACATAGGATAGCTAGGTGAACATAGGATAGCTAGGTGAACATAGGATAGTCAGGTGAACATAGGATAGTCAGGTGAACATAGGATAGCGAGGAGAACATAGGATAGCGAGGAGAACATAGGATAGCTAGGTGAACATAGGATAGCTAGGAGAACATAGGATAGCTAGGAGAACATAGGATAGGTAGATGAACATAGGATAGCTAGGTGAACATAGGATAGTCAGGTGAACATAGGATAGTCAGGTGAACATAGGATAGTCAGGTGAACATAGGATAGTCAGGTGAACATAGGATAGCTAGGAGAACATAGGATAGCTAGGTGAACATAGGATAGCTAGGTGAACATAGGATAGTTAGGAGAACATAGGATAGTTAGGAGAACATAGGATAGCTAGGTGAACATAGGATAGCTAGGGCTAGGTGAACATAGGATAGCTAGTTGAACATAGGATAGCTAGGAGAACATAGGATAGCTAGGAGAACATAGGATAGCTAGGTGAACATAGGATAGCTAGGAAAACATAGGATAGCCAGCTGAACATAGGATAGCTAGGTAGAAAAAGGATCGAAAAAACTCTCACATATATTTCTTCTATTTTTTTTCAGATAAGCGGCAATAAAATCTGCAATCCAGAGAAGCATTATACGCAAGCGAATGTCACGGAATCCAAATGCGTTGGCCTTCAATAACAATCACTTGTCCTCCAATCCCGGAAGATAAAGAGATCCCAGACCAAGGCTTCTTTCTCCACATTGCGATGTGACCACGTACAGTCTGCGAAACCATCAATACATGCTAGTGCGTCTAAGCCCGGGAGAAACTACATGGGATTTAATACAACTGTACCATCAAGATCAACAGTCAAGAGATAGATCGCCGACAAATTGAGAAACATGATTGGTCTATCCCGTTTCAACTCATGTAGCACAGTACCCGCCTCATGAATATTAGCTCAACTTCACATGAAATCCTGCTAGCTCAACAGCTGCTCTATTCGATAGTCATAATCATGCTGCCGTTTCTCCGCTATCAACTCGTGTAGCACAATACCCGCCTCAAGAATATTAGCTCAACTTCACATGAAATCCTGCTAGCTCAACAGCTGCTCTATTCGGAAGTCATAGTCATGCTGCCGTATCTCCGCTATCAACTCATGTAGCACAATACCCGTCTCATGAATATTAGCTCAACTTCACATGAAATCCTGCTAGCTCATCAGCTGCTCTATTCGGTAGTCATAGTCATGCTGCCGTATCTCCGCTATCAACTCATGTAGCACAACACCCCCTCTCATGAATTCAGATATGTTATACAGGGTGCGTTGAGCGCGGTGGTCTGTTATGCGGTCCTGAGGATAGTTGTACGTGCGAATCTTCTCATTACGAGTCCTGCGCCCCACCTGTGGAATGAAATCAACTATTTAATAAAATAAATCAAATTAATAGATTATCTTTAACGATTTTCACCTGTTCTTCTTCCATTCGTTGTTTTTTTCTTTTCTCTATATTTTTGTCGAGCTGTTGCAAAGACAAATTCGAGTTTTACCTAGAGATCCTTTGAGTTTCTTATTTTTCCTCGTTAATATATTGGAGTTTAAAGTAGCATTGTTTCATGGCTACGATTTTTTTTACAAAAACGAACAATATACTTCCGATTTCTATTATTATAAATTTCTTGGAAGTAATAAGGCATGAATGACCAATGATGGTAGTTCCTCGGGACACAGACTGCATATTTATTTCCGGGTCAAGATAATAGTCATTCTAGCCAACGTCAGTCATATCATAGGTCATAATAATATGCTGAATACACCAGTTTTCGTATGATCGCTAAAGTTAAGCATCGTCCAGAGAGGTGAAGACTTGGACGGTGATCTCCCCTTTCTGATCGTTGCTATTTCCGGCCCAACTCAGCTGAGCGAGGTTAATGTCCATTTCTTGTGTATAGAGTTTAAAAAAACCACCATCTCAAAGGACTTTACTATCCGACTTATAAAAGTAATCCATGATTTTTATTTATAAGTAAAACAAGGTGTCATCTTCTCTTTTCATCGGAAGCACTGATGATATGCTTCCAGCATTGCCTCTTTGAGTGGCAATGCTGATTCGTTGAAGGACTTAGATGTTAAAAACGTTTTAAAAAAATGTTGGCTACTATCTCAAACTATTGAAAATTAAAAGTTCAGAGCTGTTGAATTCAGGCCAATTGAAAAACGAATTAAATTTTGCAGTATCACTTTCAAATTATTTCCGTGGATAAAAAAACATCGTATCGAAATTTCTTGTGATTCAAAACCCAGGACTCTGCCCAAGCACACATCATGAATAGAATACAGATCCTGAAGCCTACATTTTGACCATTTCTAATTCTAATGAAGGAAGTCTTCCCATTTAGGTGCTGGGTCAACACGAGCACACCGGAAGGTATCCCTTACAAACAACTGTAAACAAAATTTGATTACAAATTTTTGTCGGCGCGGAGGTTCGAGCATGGCAAGCGAATGCTTGACCACTGAGCTAATATTGTGCGCTCACTAAACTGTCCTAATGAGCCTGAGTACTTCTCTCAATACACATCCATGGTTACACAGCCTACATTTGGCCTACAGCCTACATTTGGCCTCGCCGCTCGCCTCTCTCGATTGATCTGCAGAACATACAAGACTTGAAGATAGCTAAAGTTCATCAATGAAACTTCTTTTATTGACGTGGATTAACGTCAATGATCCGCAATGGTGAACGAAGAGTTCCACCGATGAGTTGTCAAGCGTGAACACACGACGCATGTAGAACCATTGAGACTTTCGCTAAGACACAAGGTAAGAGATGGACTTGTTTATATTGCCTACATCATGGTATTTATCATTCTGTAATTATCTTTTTTTTTCTACCGAAGTACCTATTTCATAGTGTTTTTTTTTTACATTTCAGTATTTTGTCATTTGTACAATTTTATTTTAACTGTTATTTTATTTGAAAATGTAAATAGGGCTAAACCCGTCAATACACACCCATCTACCGGACATTATTATTATTATTAAAGTCCCGGTTTCAGCGTGGATATAGTGAAGCAAGTTTGAGTAGTTGTGGTATCACGAAAGTGATTAAGACAAGTATGATATAAAAAATAATAACATATATTTCATCCATTTTAATATTTCCAGATCTGGGGAACACGGTAATGCTAAGCCTGATACAAGAAACAAGATAGAGAGATATGAATTCCAAAAGAGGAATTTGAAGGCTCAGAGGGATAGCAACAAGGATCGTGTGCTGAAAAACAAGATGGTTCTTCCAGGATCCAGGATGGTAACCTGTGATATTAGTTAGAATCATATATTCTAACTTAATATCACAGTAGGTTAGGTGTGAGGTAGGGTAAGGGTTAAGTGGGGGATCAAACAGAATAGCTAGGAGAACATAGGATAGCTAGGAGAACATAGGATAGCTAGGTGAACATAGGATAGCCAGGTAGGATAGTCAGGTGAACATAGGATAGCTAGGAGAACATAGGATAGCTAGAAGAACATAGGATAGCTAGGTGAACATAGGATAGCAAGGAGAACATAGGATAGCTAGGAGAACATAGGAATCAGTGCAGATGTAGGATAGTCAGGTGAACATAGGATAGCTAGTTGAAACATAGGATAGCTAGGTGAACATAGGATAGCTAGGAGAACATAGGATAGCTAGGAGAACATAGGATAGCCAGGTAGGATAGTCAGGTGAACATAGGATAGCTAGTTGAACGTAGGATAGCTAGGTGAACATAGGATAGCTAGGAGAACATAGGATAGCTAGGAGAACATAGGATAGCCAGGTTAGGATAGTCAGTTGAACATAGGATAGCTAGTTGAACGTAGGATAGCTAGGTGAACATAGGATAGCTAGGTGAACATAGGATAGCTAGGTGAACATAGGATAGCTAGGTGAACATAGGATAGCTAGGTGAACATAGGATAGCTAGTTGAACATAGGATAGCTAGGTGAACATAGGATAGCTAGGAGGAACAAAGGATAGCAGGTAGGATAGTCAGGTGACATCGGATAGCTAGGAGAACATAGGATAGCCAGGTAGGATAGTCAGGTGAACATAGGATAGCTAGGTGAACATAGGATAGCTAGGAGAACATAGATAGCTAGGAGAACATAGGATAGCTAGGAAACATAGGATAGCCAGGTAGAATAGCAGGGTGAACATAGGATAGCTAGGAGAACATAGGATAGCTAGGAGAAACATAGGATAGCTAGGTGAACATAGGATAGCAAGGAGAACATAGGATAGCTAGGAGAACATAGGATAGCCAGGTAGGATAGTCAGTGTGAACATAGGATAGCTAGTTGAACATAGGATAGCTAGTGAACATAGGATAGCTAGGAGAACATAGGATAGCTAGGAGAACATAGGATAGCAGGTAGGATAGTCAGGTGAACATAGGATAGCTAGTTGAACGTAGGATAGCTAGGTGAAACATAGGATAGCTAGGAGAACATAGGATAGCCAGGTAGGATAGTCAGTTGAACATAGGATAGCTAGTTGAACGTAGGATAGCTAGGTGAACATAGGATAGCTAGGTGAACATAGGATAGCTAGGTGAACATAGGATAGCTAGGGAACATAGGATAGCTAGGTGAACATAGGATAGCTAGTTGAACATAGGATAGCTAGGTGAACATAGGATAGCTAGGAGAACATAGGATAGCCAGGTAGGATAGTCAGGATGAACATCGGATAGCTAGAGAAAACATAGGGATAAGCCAGTAGGATAGTCAGGTGAACATAGGATAGCTAGGTGAACATAGGATAGCTAGGAGAACATAGGATAGCTAGGAGAACATAGGATAGCTAGGAGAACATAGGATAGCCAGGTAGAATAGTCAGGTGAACATAGGATAGCTAGGAGGAACATAGGATAGCTAGGAGAACATAGGATAGCTAGGTGAACATAGGATAGCTAGGAGAACATAGGATAGCTAGGAGAACAAGGATAGCCAGGTAGGATAGTCTAGGTGAACATAGGATAGCTAGTTGAACATAGGATAGCTAGGTGAACATAGGATAGCTAGGAGAACATAGGATAGCTAGGAGAACATAGGATAGCTAGGAGAACATAGGATAGCCAGGTAGGATAGTCAGGTGAACATAGGATAGCTAGTTGAACGTAGGATAGCTAGGTGAACATAGGATAGCTAGGAGAACATAGGATAGCTAGGAGAACATAGGATAGCCAGGTAGGATAGTCAGTTGAACATAGGATAGCTAGTTGAACGTAGGATAGCTAGGTGAACATAGGATAGCTAGTGAACATAGGATAGCTAGGTGAACATAGGATAGCTAGGTGAACATAGGATAGCTAGTGAACATAGGATAGTAAGTGAGAACATAGGATAGCTAGGTGAACATAGGATAGCTAGGTGAACATAGGATAGTCAGGTGACATAGGATAGTCAGGTGAACATAGGATAGTTAGGAGAACATAGGATAGCTAGGAGAACATAGGATAGCTAGTTGAACATAGGATAGCTAGGAGAACATAGGATAGCTAGGAGAACATAGGATAGCTAGGTGAACATAGGATAGCTAGGTGAACATAGGATAGCTAGGTGAACATAGGATAGCTAGGAGAACATAGGATAGCTAGGAGAACATAGGATAGCTAGGAGAACATAGGATAGCCAGGTGAACATAGGATAGCTAGGTAGAAAAAAGGATTGGAAAAAATCTCACATATATTTCTTCTATTCTTTTTCAGATAAGCGGCAGTAAAATCTGCAATCCAGAGAAGCATTACAGGCAAGCAAATGTCATGGAATCCAAATGCGTTGGGCTTAAATACGAGGTACGTCCGGAAAGTAAGGGGACACTTGTCGTAGGGGTTGGTAGGAATGTCTTTTTTTCAAGGTTGGCATACCTGCTTGTAGGGGAACTCCTAACGGTCACAATGAGCCCTTGCCCATCTCAGTTCATTGGAAAATTTCGTCGCAGGAATCCGTAACGTCAACCTCTACAGGTGCCGTTTGCTCCACCTACCGCAGGTGCGAGATTCGGGCAGTTTATCACTTTGCGTAGGAATTCAGCTGCTGAAATCCATCCTCAGCTACTGAAAACCTATGGACCTGAGGTGATTTCACGTTCCAAGGTTTTCAAGTGGGTTAAGAAGTTTAAAGAAGGTCACACAAACACACACGATGAAGGAAGAAGAGGCCGTCTGTCGTTTCAGAAGAACTTGTGCAGCAAGTCAATGAAAAAGTCGCAGCGATCGTCATGTGACCCTCAAAACCGTATTCCTCTGACCTGGTGCCCTCGGATTTTTCATCTGTTCACGAAACTGAAGTAGTTATTGGCTTGAAAAAGGTTTTTTTCAGCGACGAGGAGGTCAAGGAGACTGTGGAAAAGTGGCTGTTGGAGGTGGAGCGGAGCGTGTATGACGAAGGCATAAAAAAAGTTCGGACCAGGATGCAGAAGTGAGTGGAGCTTGTCGGTGATTATGTGGAGAAATATAGGACTATATTTGGAACTTATCCTGTAAAATTTATGAAAATATATGCATTTTTCGAGTTTTAACATCAATTGTCCCCTTACTTTCCGGACGTCCCTCGTAACAATCACTTGTCCTCCAATCCCGGAAGATAATGAGATTCCAGACCAAGGATTCTTCCTAAACATTGCGATGTGACCACGTACCGTCTGCGAAACCATCAATACATGCTAGTGAGTCCAAGCCCGGGAGAAACTACATGGGATTTATTACAACTTGTACCATCAAGATCAACAGTCAAAGGATAGATCGACGACCAACTTAGAAACATGATGGTTTATCCCGGCTTCAAACTCATGTATGCACAATACCCGCTATGAGTATTAGTCATTTTCACATGAAATCTGCTCAGCTCAACAGCTGCTTATTTGGTAGTCATAGTCATGTTGCCGTATTTCCGCTATCAACTCATGTAGCTAAATACCCGCCTCATAAGTATTAGCTCAACTTCACCTGAAATCCTGCTAGCTCAACAGCTGCTCTATTCGGTAGTCATAGTCATGCTGCCGTATCTCCGCTATCAACTCATGTAGCACAATACCCCCTCTCAGAATATTAGCTCAACTTCACATGAAATCCTGCTAGCTCAACAGCTGCTCTATTCGGTAGTCATAGTCATGCTGCCGAATCTCGGCATCAACTCATGTAGCACAACACCCCCTCTCATGAATTCAGTTATGTTATACAAGGTGCGTTGAGCGCGGTGGTCTGTTATGCGGTCCTGAGATAGTTGTACGTGCGAATCTTCTCATTACGAGTCCTGCGCCCCACCTGTGGAATGTCATCAACTATTTAATAGAATAAAACAAATAATAAATCATCTTTAATGATTTTTCACCTGTTCTTTCTTCCATTCGTTGTTTTTTTATTATTATTATAGAAAGCTTTATAGGTAGAACAAAAAATATAAAAGTAGAATACAATGAAATAAGTATACACGGAAAACAAAAAGATTAAGCAAATATACTAGAAAAAAAAGAGAACGAAGTTAATGTCCTACCTAAAGGCGGGGGTTATTGCCATGTGGCAATCTCTTCCACCCAACCCAAATTTATACTGCCGATTAAGGACTATTAAAGTCCCAGAATTCTAGCAGTAAGCCCAAGACATCGAGTATTATTATGTGGTAAAAATCCAAATGGAAGGATAAATTGTCATGTCCGGCTTGGGTTTCGAAACCGCGACCTCTGGAATCCATCTTTTATAATTATATCATCTTTTATATTTTTTTACCTGTTCTTCTTCCATTCGTTGTTTCTTCTTCTCTCTATCTTCCTGTCGCGCTGTTGCAAAGACAAATTAGTTTTATTTCCCAACCAACAATTGAAAAGTTCTTTATTAGCTTATTTTATCATTCCTTTGTTGCCAGTCTGATTCCCCTGTACTATTCAAAAACAAATGGCGGATTTTTGTAACTCTCTATGATGAAGTACATTTTGAGACAATGTACTTCTTATTACAATAGTGTAAGGCCACACAAAAATCACAACAACAAAAAAATATAAAATAATATTAATGAAAAAATTCTATGCCAAAAGTACCACTTTTTTGATATTTGCTTTCGTATGATCGCTAAAGTTAAGCAACGACCAGAGAGGTGAAGACTTGGACGGTGATAACCTTTTTCTGATCATGGCTATTTCCGGACCAACTCAGCGGAGCGAGGTTAATGTCAAGAGCCGGTTTCTTGTGTATATAGAGTTTAAAAAACCACCATCTCAAAGGACTTTACTATCCGACTTATAAAAGTAATGCATAATTTTTATTTATAAGTAAAACAAGGGGTCATCTTCTCTTTTCATCGGAAGCACTGATAATATGCTACCAGCATTGCCTCTTTGAGTGGCAATGCTGATTTGTTGAAAGACTTAGATGTTAAAAAACGTTTTAAAAAAATGTTGGCTACTATCTCAAACATAACTATTGAAAATTGAACAGTTCTGAGCTGTTAAAAACAAAATGAATTCAGGCCAATTATTAAACGAGTTAAATTTTTCAGTATCTCTTTCAAATTATTTCCGTGGATAAAAAAGTTATCTTATCGAAATTTCTTGTGATTCAAAACCCAGGACTCTGCCCAAGCACACATCATGAATGAATGCGGATCCAGAAGCCTACATTTTGACCATTTCTAATTCTAATGAAGGAAGACTTCCCATTTAGGTGCAGGGTCAACACGAGCGCACCGGAAGGTATCCCTTACAAACAACTGTAACCAAATTTTGAGTTCAAATTTTTGTCGGCGCGGGGGTTCGAACCCGGGACCTTCCGCATGGCAAGCGAGTGCTTGACCACTGAGCTATTCGTGCGCTCACTAAATTGTCCTAATGAGGTTGAGTACTTCTCTCAATACACATCCATGGTTACACAGTCTACATTTGGCCTCGCATGCTATCTTGACATGTCTATATACCCTCAGTACCCTCCTCTTGTCTCTCGATTGATCTGCAGAACATAAAAGACTTGAAGATAGCTAAAGTTCATCAATGAAACTTCCTTTATCGACATGGATTGAACGTCAATGATCCGCAATGGTGAACGAAGAGTTCCACCGATGAGTTGTCAAGCGTAAACACACGACGAGTGACGAACCATTGAGACTTTCGCTAAGACACAAGGTAAGAGATGGACTTGTTTATATTGCCTACATCACGGTATTTATCGTTCTGTAATTATCATTTTTTTTCTACCGAAGTATTTCATAGTGTTTTTTTGTATATTTCAGTATTTTGTCATATTTGTACAATTTTATTTTAACTGTTATTTTATTTGAAAATGTAAATAGGGCAAACCCGTCAATTAACACCCGTCTACCGGGCATTATTATTATTACGTTTGAAAGCTTCGTTGACGAATCCCTAAAAAATTACCTCTTCGCGATATAAACAAAATTTCATTTATTGGTGCAATGCAGTAATGAAAGTCCTAGACCGAGTCACATTTTGTCACATTAAATCCCTAAGCGGGAAAAAAACTATGGTTAAATCAAACTCTTGGTTAAATAAATACCAACGATACTTTAACTTTTATTTACAAACTTATGATTTACAAATTAGAAATTCACAACTTCGAAAAAGTTCTTTTACATAGTCTTATGGCCGGGTCGAGACTCGACTGCTGGGTCCCAGCTCATGTAGATTTAGCGTCACGTGATCAATTTGGAGCTCTGTGATTGGTGGACATTGATCACGTGACCCTAAAATCTACATGAGCTGGGACCCAGCAGTCGAGTCTCAACCGGGCCATTAGTCTTATTTCTTCATTTTAACCGACCTCAGTAGCTTGATCGATAAGGCGGCGGACTTATAACCTGCAGGTCGGTGGTTCAAGTTCCGGTTTCAGAGTAGATTTGAATAGTTGTGACATCACGAAAGTGATTAAGACAAATATGATATATATTTAATCCATTTTAATATTTCCAGATCTGGCGAACACGGCAATGCAAAGCCTGATACAAGAAACAAGATAGAGAGATATAAAATCCCAAGGAGGAATCTGAAGGCTCAGAGATAGCAACAAGGATCGTGTGCTGAAAAACAAGATGGTTCTTCCAAGATCCAGGATGGTAACCTGTGATATTAGTTAGAATCATATATTCTAACTTAATATCACAGTAGGTTAGGTGTGAGGTAGGGTAAGGGTTAAGTGGGGGATCAAACAGGTGAATATAGGATATCTAGGTGAACATAGGATAGCTAGGTGAACATAGGATAGCTAGGTGAACATAGGATAGCTAGGTGAACATAGGATAGCTAGGTGAACATAGGATAGCTAGGTGAACATAGGATAGCAGGTAGGATAGTCAGGTGAACATAGGATAGCTAGGAGAACATAGGATAGCTAGGTAATGGTAGGAGTAGAGTGAACATAGGATAGCTAGGTGAACATAGGGATAGTCAGGTGAACATAGGACTAGCTAGGTGAACATAGGATAGCTAGGTGAACATAGGATAGCTAGGGAACATAGGATAGCTAGGTGAACATAGTAGTAGGGACATAGGAACCAGGTAGGATAGCTAGGTGAACATAGGATAGTAGGTGAACATAGGATAGCTAGGTGAACAATAGGAATATGCTAGGAGAACATAGGATAGCTAGGTGAACATAGGATAGCAGGGAATAGGATAAGTCAGGTGAACATAGGATAGCTAGGAGAACATAGGATAGCTAGGTGAACATAGGATAGCTAGGTGAACATAGGATAGCCAGGTAGGATAGTCAGGTGAACATAGGATAGCTAGGAGAACATAGGATAACTAGGTGAACATAGGATAGCTAGGTGAACATAGGATAGCTAGGTGAACATAGGATAGCCAGGTGAACATAGGATAGCCAGGTAGGATAGTCAGGTGAACTTAGGATAGCTAGGAGAACATAGGATAGCTAGGTGAACATAGGATAGCTAGGAGAACATAGGATAGCTAGGTGAACATAGGATAGCTAGGAGAACATAGGATAGCTAGGAGAACATAGGATAGCTAGGTGAACATAGGATAGCTAGGTGAACATAGGATAGTCAGGTGAACATAGCATAGCTAGGAGAACATAGGATAGTCAGGTGAACATAGGATAGCTAGGTGAACATAGGATAGTCAGGTAGGATAGTCAGGTGAACATAGGATAGCTAGGAGAACATAGGATAGCTAGGTGAACATAGAATAGCTAGGTGAACATAGGATAGCTAGGTGAACATAGGATAGCTAGGTGAACATAGGATATCTAGGTGAACATAGGATAGCTAGGAGAACATAGGATAGCCAGGTAGGATAGTCAGGTGAACATAGGATAGCTAGGAAAACATAGGATAGCTAGGAGAACATAGGATAGCCAGGTAGGATAGTCAGGTGAACATAGGATAGCTAGGAGAACATAGGATAGCTAGGTGAACATAGGATAGCTAGGTGAACATAGGATAGCTAGGTGAACATAGGATAGTCAGATGAACATAGGATAGCCAGGAGAACATAGGATAGCTAGGTGAACATAGGATAGTCAGGTGAACATAGGATAGCCAGGTGAACATAGGATAGCTAGGTGAACATAGGATAGCCAGATAGGATAGTCAGGTGAACATAGGATAGCTAGGAGAACATAGGATAGCTAGGTGAACATGGATAGCTATGAGAACATAGGATAGCTAGGAGAACATAGGATAGCTAGGTGAACATAGGATAGCTAGGTGAACATAGGATAGCTAGGAGAACATAGGATAGCTAGGTGAACATAGGATAGCTAGGTGAACATAGGATAGCCAGGTGAACATAGGATAGCTAGGAGAACATAGGATAGCTAGGAGAACATAGGATAGCTAGGTGAACATAGGATAGCTAGGTGAACATAGGATAGCTAGGTGAACATAGGATAGCTAGGTGAACATAGGATAGCTAGGTGAACATAGGATAGTCAGGTGAACATAGGATAGCTAGGAGAACATAGGATAACTAGGTGAACATAGGATCGCTAGGTGAACATAGGATAGCTAGGTGAACATAGGATAGTCAGGTGAACATAGGATAGCCAGGTAGGATAGTCAGGTGAACATAGGATAGCCAGGTAGGATAGTCAGGTGAACATAGGATATCTAGTGGAACAAAGGATAGCTAGGTGAACATAGGATAGCTTGGAGAACATAGGATAGCCAGGTAGGATAGTCAGGTGAACAAAGGATAGCTAGGAGAACATAGGATAGCTAGGTGAACATAGGATAGCCAGGATAGTCAGGTGAACATAGGATAGCTAGGAGAACATAGGATAGCTAGGTGAACATAGGATAGCTAGGTGAACATAGGATAGCCAGGTAGGATAGTCAGGTGAACATAGGATAGCTAGGAGAACATAGGATAACTAGGTGAACATAGGATAGCTAGGTGAACATAGGATAGCTAGGTGAACATAGGATAGCCAGGTGAACATAGGATAGCCAGGTAGGATAGTCAGGTGAACATAGGATAGCTAGGAGAACATAGGATAGCTAGGTGAACATAGGATAGCTAGGAGAACATAGGATAGCTAGGTGAACATAGGATAGCCAGGTAGGATAGTCAGGTGAACATAGGATAGCTAGGAGAACATAGGATAGCTAGGTGAACATAGGATAGCTAGGTGAACATAGGATAGTCAGGTGAACATAGGATAGCTAGGAGAACATAGGATAGCTAGGAGAACATAGGATAGCCAGGTAGGATAGTCAGGTGAACATAGGATAGCTAGGAGAACATAGGTTAGCTAGTTGAACATAGGATAGCTAGGTGAACATAGGATAGCTAGGTGAACATAGAATAGCTAGGTGAACATAGGATAGTCAGATGAACATAGGATAGCCAGGAGAACATAGGATAGCTAGGTGAACATAGGATAGTCAGGTGAACATAGGATAGTCAGGTGAACATAGGATAGCTAGGTGAACATAGGATAGCCAGATAGGATAGTCAGGTGAACATAGGATAGCTAGGAGAACATAGGATAGCTAGGTGAACATAGGATAGCTAGGAGAACATAGGATAGCTAGGAGAACATAGGATAGCTAGGTGAACATAGGATAGCTAGGTGAACATAGGATAGCTAGGAGAACATAGGATAGCTAGGTGAACATAGGATAGCTAGGTGAACATAGGATAGCCAGGTGAACATAGGATAGCTAGGAGAACATAGGATAGCTAGGAGAACATAGTATAGCTAGGTGAACATAGGATAGCTAGGTGAACATAGGATAGCCAGGAGAACATAGGATAGCTTGGTAAAAAAAGGATCGGAAAAAAATCTCACATAATTTCTTGTATTCTTTTTCAGATAAGCGGCAATAAAATCTGCAATCCAGAGAAACATTAAACGCAAGCGAATGTCACGGAATCCAAATGCGTTGGTCTTCAATAGCAATCACTTGTCCTCCAATCCCGGAAGATAATGAGATTCCAGACCAAGGATTCTTCTTCCACATTGCGATGTGATCACCTACAGTCTGCGAAACCATCAATACATGCTAGTGCGTCCAAGCCTGAAATTCAATACAACTTTACCATCAAGATCAACAGTCAAGGGATAGATCGTCGACAAATTGAGAATTTATGTAACACAAGATTGGTTTATCCCGGAATCAACTCATGTAACACAATACCCGCCTCACGAATATTAGCTCAACTTCACATGAAATCCTGCTAGCTCAACAGCTGCTCTATTCGGTAGTCATAGTCATGCTGCCGTATCTCCGCTATCAACTCATGTAGCACAATGCCCGCCTCATGAGTATTAGCTCAACTTCACATGAAATCCTGCTAGCTCAACAGCTGCTCTATTCGGTAGTTATAATCATGCTGCCGTATCTCCGCTATCAACTTATGTAGCACAACACCCCCTCTCACGAATATTAGCTCAACTTCACATGAAATCCTGCTAGCTCAACAGCTGCTCTATTCGGTAGTCATAGTCATGCTGCCGTATCTCCGCTATCAACTCGTGTAGCACAACACCCCCTCTCATGAATTCAGATATGTTATACAGGGTGCGTTGAGCGCGGTGGTCTGTTATGCGGTCCTGAGGATAGTTGTACGTGCGAATCTTCTCATTACGAGTCCGACGCTACACCTGTGGAATGAAATCAACTATTAAATAGAATAAAACAAATTAATAAATTATCTTTAAACGATTTTTTAACCTGTTCTTTTTGCATTCGTTGTTTTTTATTATTATTTTAGAAAGCTTTATTAGGTAGAACAAAAAATATATACAGTAGAATACAATGAAATATAAAGAAAAATTTTGTTTTTCTTGTCCCCTTACTTTCCGGACGTCCCTCGTAACAATCACTTGTCCTCCAATCCCGGAAGATAATGAGATTCCAGACCAAGGATTCTTCCTAAACATTGCGATGTGACCACGTACCGTCTGCGAAACCATCAATACATGCTAGTGAGTCCAAGCCCGGGAGAAACTACATGGGATTTATTACAACTGTACCATCAAGATCAACAGTCAAAGGATAGATCGACGACAACTTGAGAAACATGATTGGTTTATCCCGGCTTCAACTCATGTAGCACAATACCCGCCTCATGAGTATTAGCTCATTTTCACATGAAATCCTGCTAGCTCAACAGCTGCTCTATTTGGTAGTCATAGTCATGTTGCCGTATCTCCGCTATCAACTCATGTAGCACAATACCCGCCTCATAAGTATTAGCTCAACTTCACCTTGAAATCCTGCTAGCTCAACAGCTGCTCTATTCGGTAGTCATAGTCATGCTGCCGTATCTCCGCTATCAACTCATGTAGCACAATACCCCCTCTCAAGAATATTAGCTCAACTTCACATGAAATCCTGCTAGCTCAACAGCTGCTCTATTCGGTAGTCATAGTCATGCTGCCGAATCTCCGGCATCAACTCATGTAGCACAACACCCCCTCTCATGAATTCAGTTATGTTATACAAGGTGCGTTGAGCGCGGTGGTCTGTTATGCGGTCCTGAGGATAGTTGTACGTGCGAATCTTCTCATTACGAGTCCTGCGCCCCACCTGTGGAATGTCATCAACTATTTAATAGAATAAAACAAAATAATAAATCATCTTTAATGATTTTTCACCTGTTCTTCTTCCATTCGTTGTTTTTTATTATTATTATAGAAAGCTTTATTAGGTAGAACAAAAAATATAAACAGTAGAATACAATGAAATAAGTATAACGGAAAACAAAAAGATTAAGCAAATATACTAGAAAAAAAAGAGAACGAAGTTAATGTCCTACCTAAAGGGCGGGGTTATTGCCTGTGGCAATCTCTTCCACCCAATCCAAATTTATACTGCCCGATAAGGACTATTAATGTCCCATTATTCTAGCAGTAAGCCCAATACATACAAGTATTATTATTTGGTAAAATTCCCAAATGGAAGGATAACTTGTCATGTCCCCCTTGGGTTTCGAAACCACGACCTCTGGAATCTCTGGATTCACAGAGTGCCGCCTTTACCACTGAGCTAATAAATCATCTTTTATATTTTTTTACCTGTTCTTCTTCCATTCGTTGTTTCTTCTTCTCTCCATCTTTCTACCGCGCTGTTGTAAAAACAAATTAGTTTTATTTTCCAACCAACAATTGAAAAGTTCTTAATTAGCTTATTTTATCATTTCAGTGAGGTGAAGACTTGGACGGTGATAACCCCTTTCTGATCATGGCTATTTCCGGCCCAACTCAGCTGGGCGAGAATAATGTCCATAGCCGGTTTCTAGTGTATAGAGTTTAAAAAACCACCATCTCAAAGAACTTTACTATCCGACTTAGAAAAGTACTGCATGATTTTTATTTATAAGTAAAACAAGGTTTCATCTTCTCTTTTCATCGGAAGCACTGATAATATGCTTCCAGCATTGCCTCTTCTTTGAGTGGCAATGCTGATTTGTTGAAGGACTTAGATGTTAAAAAACGTTTTAAAAAATGTTGGCTACTATCTCAAACAGAACTATTGAAAATTGAACAGTTCTGAGCTGTTAAAAACAAAATGAATTCAGGCCAATTAATAAATGAGTTAAATTTTTCATTATCACTTTCAAATTATTTCCGTGGATAAAAAAGCTATCTTATCGAAATTTCTTGTGATTCAAAACCCCGGACTCTGCCCAAGCACACATCATGAATGGAATGCGGATCCTGGAGCCTACATTTTGACCATTTCTAAATCTAATGAAGGAAGCCTTCCCTTTTAGGTGCTGGGTCAACACGAGCGCACCGGAAGTTATCCCTTACAAACAACGGTAACGAAATTTTGAGTACAAATTTTTGTCGGCGCGGGGGTTCGAACCCGGGACCTGGCAAGCGAGTGCTTGACCACTGAGCTATTAGTGCGCTCACTAGATTTTCCTAATGAGGTTGAGTACATCTCTCAAATATCCATGGTTACACAGTCTACATTTGGCCTCGCCGATGCTATGCCTACATTTGACATGGTCATATATGCACCCTCAGTCTCGATTGATCTGCAGAACATAAAAGACTTGACGATAGCTAAAGTTTATCAATGAAACTTCCTTTATCGACATGGATTAACGTCAATGATCCGCAATGGTGAACGAAGAGTTCCACCGATGCGTTGTCAAACGTAAACACACGACGAGTGATGAACCATTGAGACTTTCGCTAAGACACAAGGTAAGAGATGGACTTGTTTATATTGCCTACATTACGGTAATTATCGTTCTGTAATTATCCCTTTTTTTCCTACCGAAGTATTTCATAGTGTTTTTTTTTATATTTCAGTATAATTTTTTTTTTTTTTTTTTTTTTTTTTTTTTTTTTTTTTTTTTATCATAATATTGTTTTATTTTTATTTTATTTTTTCTTCAATTTTTATAAACTCTCAAACATGCCCGCCCCATCTTCACATTCAACACCTCGCACTTTCTTTCTCATCCCCCTCATTCTTATATTTACAGCTCTGATGATTGAAATCTGTACTTTGACCCTGAGCCATCCTAGTGTTTGGGAATAAGATTTATTCCATCGGTCGCTTAGTTTGCTTGCTGTTTGTCTTATTTGTATTTGTACAATATTATTTTATCTGTTATTTTATTTGAAAATGTAAATAGGGCGAAACCCGTCAATACACACCCGTCTACCGGGCATTATTATTATTATTAAAGTCCCCGTTTCAGCGTAGATATAGTAAAGCGAGATTTAGTAGTTGTGGCATCATGAAAGTGATTAAGACAAATATGATATAAAAAATTATAATATATATTTCATCCATTTTAATATTTCCAGATCTGGTGAACACGGTAATGCAAAGCCTGATACAAGAAACAAGATAGAGAGACATAAAATCCCAAGGAGGAATCTGAAGGGTCAGAGATAGCAACAAGGATAGTGTGCTGAAAAACAAGATGGTTCTTCCAGGATCCAGGGTGGTAACCTGTGATATTAATTAGAATATTGTATTCTAACTTAATATCACAGTAGGTTAGGTGTGAAGTAGGGTAAGGGTTAAGTGGGGGATCAAACAGGATAGCTAGGAGAACATAGGATAGCTAGGAGAATATAGAATAGCCAGGTGAACATAGGATAGCCAGGTGAACATAGGATAGCTAGGAGAACATAAGATAGCCAGGTGAACATAGGATAGCTAGGTGAACATAGGATAGTCAGGTGAACATAGGATAGCCAAGTGAACATAGGATAGCTAGGTGAACATAGGATAGCTAGGAGAACATAGGATAGTCAGGTGAACATAGGATAGCTAGGTGAATATAGGATACCTAGGTGAACATAGGATAGGTAGGTGAACATAGGATAGCCAGGTGAACATAGGATAGCTAGGAGAACATAGGATAGCTAGGAGAACATAGGATAGTCAGGTGAACATAGGATAGCCAGGTGAACATAGGATAGCTAGGTGAACATAGGATAGCCAGGTAGGATTGTCAGGTGAACATAGGATAGCTAGGAGAACATAGGATAGCTAGGAGAACATAGGATAGCTAGGTAAAGATAGGATAGTCAGGTGAACATAGGATAGCTAGGAGAACATAGGATAGCTAGGAGAACATAGGATAGCTAGGTGAACATAGGATAGTCAGGTAAATATAGGATAGCTAGGAGAACATAGGATACCTAGGTGAACATAGGATAGCTAGGTGAAAATAGGATAGCCAGCTAGGATAGTCAGGTGAACATAGGATAGCTAGGAGAACATAGGATAGCTACGAGAACATAGGATAGCCAGGTAGGATAGTCAGGTTAACATAGGATAGCTGGAGAACATAGGATAGCTAGGTGAACATAGGATAGCTTGGTGAACATAGGATAGCTAGGAGAACATAGGATAGCTAGGAGAACATAGGATACCTAGGTGAACATAGGATAGCTAGGTGAACATAGGATAGCCAGGTAGGATAGTCAGGTGAACATAGGATAGCTAGGAGAACATAGTATAGCTAGGTGAACATAGGATAGCTAGTTGAACATAGGATAGCTAGGTGAACATAGGATAGCTAGGTGAACATAGGATAGCTAGGTGAACATAGGATAGCCAGGTAGGATAGTCAGGTGAAAATAGGATAGTCAGGTAAATATAGGATAGCTAGGAGAACATAGGATAGCTAGGTGAACATAGGATAGCTAGTTGAACATAGGATAGCTAGGTGAACATAGGATAGCTAGGTGAACATAGGATAGTCAGGTGAACATAGGATAGCTAGGAGAACATAGGATAGCTAGGTGAACATAGGATAGCCAGGTAGGATAGTCAGGTGAACATAGGATAGCTAGGTGAACATAGGATAGCCAGGTAGGATAGTCAGGTGAACATAGGATAGTCAGGTAAATATAGGATAGCTAGGAGAACACAGGATAGTCAGGTGAACATAGGATAGCTAGGTGAACATAGGATAGCTAGGAGAACATAGGATAGCTAGGAGAACATAGGATAGCTAGGTGAACATAGGATAGCTAGTTGAACATAGGATAGCTAGGTGAACATAGGATAGCTAGGTGAACATAGGATAGTCAGGTGAACATAGGATAGCTAGGAGAACATAGGATAGCTAGGTGAACATAGGATAGCCAGGTGAAAATAGGATAGCCAGGTAGGATAGTCAGGTGAACATAGGATAGCTAGGAGAACATAGGATAGCTACGAGAACATAGGATAGCCAGGTAGGATAGCCAGGTGAACATAGGATAGCTAGGTGAACATAGGATAGCTAGGTGAACATAGGATAGCTAGGTGAACATAGGATAGCTAGGAGAACATAGGATAGCTAGGAGAACATAGGATACCTAGGTGAACATAGGATAGCTAGGTGAACATAGGATAGCCAGGTAGGATAGTCAGGTGAACATAGGATAGCTAGGTGAACATAGGATAGCTAGGAGAACATAGGATAGCTAGGAGAACATAGGATAGCCAGGAGAACATAGGATAGCTAGATAAAAAAAGGATCGGAAAAAATCTCACATATATTTCTTGTTTTTCAGATAAGTGGCAATAAAATCTGCAATCCAGAGAAGCATTAAATGCAAGCGAATGTCACGGAATCCAAATGCGTTGGTCTTCAATAACAATCACTTGTCCTCTAATCCCGGAAGATAATGAGATTAATGAGACTCCAGACCAAGGATTCTTCCTCAACATTGCGATGTGATCACCTACAGTCTGCGAAACCATCAATACATGCAAGTGCGTCAGAGCCTGGGAGAAACTACATGGAATTCAATACAACTGTACCATCAAGATCAACAGTCATGGGATGGATTGTCGACAACTTGAGAAACATGATTGGTTTATCCCGGCCTCAACTCATGTAGCACAGTACCCGCCTCACGAATATTAGCTCAACTTCACATGAAATCCTGCTAGCTCAACAGCTGCTCTATTCGGTAGTCATAGTCATGCTGCCGTATCTCCGCTATCAACTTATGTAGCACAACACCCGCCTCATGAGTATTAGCTCAACTTCACATGAAATCCTGCTAGCTCAACAGCTGCTCTATTCGGTAGTCATAGTCATGCTGCCGAATCTCAGCTATCAACTCGTGTAGCACAACACCCCCTCTCATGAACTCAGATATGTTATACAGGGTGCGTTGAGCGCGGTGGTCTGTAATGCGGTCCTGAGGATAGTTGTACGTGCGGATCTTCTCATTACGAGTCCTGCGCCCCACCTGTGGAATGAAATCAACTATTTAATAGAATAAAACAAATTAATAAATTATCTTTCATGATTTTTTTACCTGTTCTTCTTCCAATCGTTGTTTCTTATTTTCTCTATCTTTTTGTCGAGCTGTTGCAAAGACAAATTAGAGTTTTAGCTAGAGATCCTTTGAGTTTATTATTTTTCCTCGTTAATATATTGGAGTTTAAAGTAGCTTTGTTTCATGGCTACGATATAAAAACAAAAGCTGTGAATCTCTCATCATTATCAAATAGCCATGGGTCCGCCCGTTTATTATTATGTAAAATAAAAAAAAATGTACGCAATAGTTAGTTACCAGGACTATAAAGCAGAAGTTTGTGACCACATAATAATAAGACACTGAGGGTTAAATGGTAGAAAATGGTTTGAGCATTAACCTCACCCAGTGGTTATCTTCCACTGAAGAGTATAGTATTAGATATTAAATATTTCTTAAAGTAGAATTAAAAAAAGTTTTAAAAGTTATCATATTGGTGTTATTCACTTTCGTGATATCACATCTACTCAAACTCGCTTTACTAAATTTACGCTGAAATCGGGACTTGAACCACCGACCTCCAGGTTACAAGCCCGCCGCCTTATCGATCAAGTTACTGAGGTCGGTTATATCTAGATAAGTATTAGGTCGGTCTTAAAGTAGAATTAAATATTAGAAAACCAACTACTTTTTTTACCAACTACACCATTATTTCTGTAGAATTTAATATCTACCACAAAACCCCTTTGTCAGTTATTGCATGCCAAAATGGTTTTCAATTTGGTGTGTGTAGACAGTACTTGGAAAAAAAACTACTGACCTGCACTTTCCGCTTCACTCTACTCCTTGTCTCCTGCTCCTCGAATCTAGTCTCATAGATCATACGCTTGAGCTTGGCTATGGCGATGGCACGGTTCTTAATCTGGTGTCGCTCCTCTTGACACTCCACGACCATCCCTGAGGAAGTAGGAGACAGAGGACTATAGACAGGGAACAGACTAGCTTGCAGTTTCCCAAAGGTTTAGAACGGAATTAATAGATGTTTTTGTTATAAATCTGTGGCGCTAAGTCACGGATTGCGTACTGTGTAAGATAGGGAAAACCGACGCTTGGCAATGACTTGTGATATGTATTTATTGACATTTTTATTGTTGATATTGTAAATAGGGCTATTCCAGTAAATATACTCCCGTACTCCGGGTATTTATTTATTATTTTTATTTTAGAATTTGTCTATTAATTTCGCTCTTAATATCTAATAAAGAATTTAATAGCTTATCAAGCTACAACACAGACCACAATTATCTAAAGTAGCTGCTTTACCATGGTTAATAAAAAAAGCTGTGAAACACACATGTTAAAAAATAAAATTGTTAGTTAAAAAGTTATCATATTTGTGTTGATCACTTTCGTGATATCACAACTACTCGAACTCGCTTTACTAAATCTACGCTGAATCCGGGACTTGAACCACCGACCTCCAGGTTACAAAGTCGCCGTCTTATCGATCAAGCTCCTGGGGTTGGTCCATTGTTCTAAATAATGTAATGTAATAATTACCGTTGGGCAATTATTACCTCCGTGGCGTAACGGTTGTGACAACTGCCCGTAGTCCAGAGATACTGAGTTCGATCCCCGATCGGAGCAGCTTTTTCACACTGAAAATTCTGTTCCCTACGTACATGTGAGGCTGCCATTTCCGGCCCTACCCAGGCTGGCAGAGGTTAATGTGGGTAGCTGGTAAGATTCCCAGCGAATGGAGGGTAAAACCCCCGTCCTAATCCAGGACGTTAAATCAAATAGAATCGTTGGCGTTAGAAAGGGCATCCAGCCATAAAAAAATGTGCCAAAACCAACCAACCTCAACCAAGAGGTTAAACAACGTCGACCCTGCTCAAGCGGGATAAGACAGAGTAAAAGAAGAATAATGGTATGGTTCTTTTTTTTTGTGGTGAAGCACAAGGCCTCTTCACAATTTTTGTGGGTAGCGCAGCATTACTAAGAGCCTCCTTTACTTTTCGAATTATTCTATTACATTAGTTTCTTTTTACTCTGGTAATGCCGCCACTGGTCGTTACTCATATAAGTAACTACTCATTTTTCCTGCCCCGCTGGGGATCGAACCCAAGTCACCATGCGTGCAATGCCTAGCGCGCTAACTCACTCTGCCACGGTGACTACTTAAAAGAAGAATAATTACCGGTGGGTAGATGTGTGATGCGCACAGCCGAGTCAGTGGTGTTCACATGCTGGCCCCCAGCCCCGGTGGCCCGCTTGGTTTCCACCTGGAATACAGAGTTGAGGGTTGGGTGGAAGAGATTGCCATAGCCAATAACCCCGCCCTTTAGATAGGACATTTGTATGTATTTTATCAATATTGTTTATCTTTATTTTTCTTGTTTATATTGTTCTAAATTTTGTATTTTCATTTTTATATTTACTTGTTTGTACATACGTCCTATTAATAAATAATTAAATAATAATAATAATAATTCCATGTCCGTGAAATAGTCCATATCCGTGAGATTAGTGGGATGAAAATTGTTTAGAGTGTTTAGACGGTCAGATTCAATGTCGTCTGTCCCATTATTATTACTGTGTTATTATTATTACTAACCATCGTCAAGCGAGGTTAGGACGTGGATAGGTGACCATTCAAATTCAAATCCTTGT
This sequence comes from Bactericera cockerelli, assembly GCA_024516035.1. NCBI lineage: Eukaryota > Metazoa > Arthropoda > Insecta > Hemiptera > Triozidae > Bactericera > Bactericera cockerelli. The sequence continues at coordinate 12,065,028 of CM044961.1, forward strand.
GATGCTGTCTATTCCTGGCCAACTCAGGCTGGGTGAGTTTGAATAACTGCTTTGTGAGTTTCCAGCGAATAGAGGGTAAAACCCCCGTCGTGATATGACCATGCAATTGAACGCGACGTTAAATCCGAATTAAACGAAAAAACAATTAAGTACTCCTATACCTTTATTATTATTATATCATGCTTTATTAGAAGGACATACATAATTATACAATATTTATAAAATAAAATAGTTTGAAAATTAATAAAAGATATCTACAATTGTTTAACCCAAATTTAAAAAAAAAACTTTATTACCTTCAAGTCCTTTTCCGCAATGCTCACTTCAATGTCCCGTGGTTGAGGGAGCACAGCCACGCAGACGGTGCTGGTGTGCACGCGCCCTGCTTTCTCCGTTTTCGGAACTCTCTGTACTCTGTGCACGCCCCCCTCGTATTTGAGGAACGAGAAAGCGTCGGGCCCGCTGATGTGGAGGGTTGCCTGTCGAATCCCGCCTGAGGCGAAGAAAACACAGTGATAATAATAACACTCTTTAGAGTAGAGGAAGGTGAATTCCGTTGGCATTAGCACCGCCCTTGATCAAGTTTTGTTTTATTAATTTCAATATCTATGTATGTAAATATGTATATATTCTATGTAATTTGTAAATAAAACTTGATTCAACATGTTTAGTAATAATAACCACCAGGCAAGGTTAATGCTCAAAGCATTTTCTACCACCTAATCCTCAGAGTCTTACTGTTATGTGGTCACTGGTGACAAATTAAAATAATGAGGAAAAATTCATGCATTGGGTGGGATTCGAACCAACGGATCCCTACGCTTCCTGGATTATTAGACTAGCGCGTTAATCACTTGACTACCAGTGCACCATATTACTGGGAGCTAAGAGCCATGTCCTGACAGGTTCAACAGCAATACCAATCTTTTTTTTTTTTTTTTGGGGGGTTTAACGTCGCTTTCAACTGCCATCTTGCTAAGCAGGCCTCACAACTCATCTGTTAGGTTTGAAGGTTCGGATCATATCCAATTTTTTACACACCAATGCATTTTTTCCATGTGAGTAGAAGGAAAAAGTACTATGAATGTATTCTGAGTGCTATTTCGTGGAGCATTGTGCTGTTCCCCCATCGTCGACTTGAGTAGAGGTAGCACTGCGGAATTGAGGAAGCAAAAGAGTAGTGGCGCGCTCTGGTGGTGACGTCATGAACTGTTTACAGTGTTGCCAGTTGTACACACTCGCGCGCATTTTTGCGATGTTGCCGTTGGCGCCAGTGGTGCACAGTGTTGTCAGTTGTACACACTCGCGCGCATTTTTGCGATGTTGTCGTTGGCGCCAACAGTGTTGCCAGTTGTTCACTTACATTATGTTGTGTTCAATGTTGCCAATTGTATACATATCGTCGGCTTGAGTAAAGGTAGCATTGCAAAATAGAGGAAGCAAAAGTAACCCCTCCCCCTCCTCTCACTCAATCTCCCCCCTCCCACTCATCAAGAACTAGTCGATGTCAAAACTAATGGATCTTGGTGGGAATCGAATTTGTCCCCCATCGTCGACTTGAGTAGAGGTAGCATTGCGGAATAGAGGAAGCAAAAAAGTAGTGGCGCGCTCTGGTGGTGACGTCATGAACTGTTTACAGTGTTGCCAGTTGTACACACGCGCGCGCATTTTTGCGATGTTGTCGTTGGTGCCAAAAAAGGATGCACAGTGTTGCCAGTTATTCACTTACATTATGTTGTGTACAATGTTGCCAATTGTATACATATCGTCGGCTTGAGTAGAGGTAGCATTGCAAAATAGAGGAAGCAAAAGTAACTCTCAGAGTTGAAACAACATCAAGACATCGACATGTCGTCGTGCTCCTCTGCTGTTGCTGTGTCGTGGTGTTGGTTTCTACTTTGTACAAACACAGTTTCGAGTTGGAACTTGAGAGCTTGGGCTCGCAAAATGAGAAGAATGACGAATATTAATATGCTGGTGGTGATGAGAGTTGGGATGAGCCAATTTCTTTTCGGGTTCGGTTCGATGGTTGCGCATAATGATTTCAGTGCAGACAGGAAATTAATGGAATAATTATTATCGACCAAGTAATTTGAACAATTGAATACATTAGATGATAAAATTTCAAAACAATCATTGTAAGTTAAATTCAAATGTCTCGCTTTCGATTCCCAACCATGTACATCATATTGATCCAGAAAAGAATGGTTTTGGAAAATCAAACATATTCTTATCAAATACATTGCATACTCACGAGCTCCCAGCAGTAACTGGGTAGCATTATCACTAATCTCATGTCGAAGCATGTTAGAGTTAATGAGGAGTAGTCCATTTGGTGTTTAGTATTTATAGTTAATCCACCCGGTATTATAAGAATATCCGTTATAAAAAGATAAGGAAATCCAAGGTGATTTTGAAACAGTGAGCAGAGATTTCTTAGTTGCAATTGTGCTCTTGTAGTGTTTGTGTCATATTTTTTTTTACGGATTGTTTTAAAAATAAAATAAAATGGTGTGCAAAATTGAAGGTTGTCAGTGTCAAAAACAAGAAATACCCATTCATTTAATGTATTGGCTTACACATCATGATATTGACATTCGTCCACTCTTCCAGAAGCCCTATATTGGTAAGAAAAAGAAACCCACCATCTCAAGTAATGATATTAATACCGTCACTGAAGCGACCTATAACTTTGTACCAGTAGAAAATGGAGGCAATGTTTTGGAAGAATTTTTGTTTCAAATGCCTAATTTGGAGCAGCAACCTACACCAACAACCACAAGTAATAATACTAGTAACGTTAAAAGAAGTGTCCCCTACAAAGTGCCAACTAGGAAAGGATATAAATAGTGTGTGTGCAGAAACAAACAGATAGTTATGAAGAATCATTCGATAAACTATTTTGGTGAGAGTGAACTTCACCACGTCATAAGACGAGCTTTGAAAAGACATCACAAAGAAGAACAACCTGAAGAGAAAAATAAAAATGAAATTGAAAGTCAAACTGAAAAAGAAGTCAAAAAATTTATGAAAGAATTTCCTCGTCAGTCTCATGTTCAGAAGTTACTGTCCTATTTTGTAGAAAGAAAAACGTTTGATAATTTATCTAATCACATCAGTAAGAATAATTTTGTGCCAACACGTGTAGCTAATAATACTTTTTTGGAACAAAAATCTTTTGCTGAATACAAAACAAACAATGATAAAAGTGTGAGTGATATAAAGTTGTCTTTAGACGAATTGAAACAAAACAGAAAACAGGACAATGAGATTTATAATTCTAAATTCATGTTGAAAAAATCGTTTGATGATTACATTATTGAGACTGGAGAAAAAGAACAAAAAATCACTGAGGACCTAAACAAAGTGAAAGAAGATCTTTCCAACAGGATACATGAATTGGATAATAAGTTCACACCTCTTTTAGAAATAAAAAATACAGTAGATCAACACTATAAACAACATGTGCATGCAACCACAGCTTTAAGAAAAGATATCGCTGCTTTGGACAAAAAAGCTCTCTATGGAACAACATTTTACAATTATAAAAAAAAATCACGAGTCTGATTTCAAGGAGATTGTTAGTGAAAAAGAGAAAAAATTAAAAACCGAAGTAACAAATATGTTGACTTCATTGCTGTCAACTCATGAGACTGATTTCAAAAGAAAAGTTGAGGAAGAAAAAATAAAAATTCGAAGTGATCTGACAAAAATGTTTACTCAAAATTTAAATAATTTCCTTCTTGAAGAGTCCAACAAAAAGAAATTCTTACAACAATTGCGTTCTAATTTACTCGTCAGAATAAATACTGACAAGATACTGTCAGCATTTCTATCAAGTTGGAATGAAGGTGAAATTACGGATGATGTTTTAGAAAAAGTTGTAACTCAACTTAGCAAAGAAATAATGGAGAAATTGGATGTGGAAATAATCACTATAAAAGAACAAATTAATATCTCTAATGAAACAATTGAAAACTATATCAAGTTGAATATACTTGATGAGCTAAAAACTGACATTAGTTTAAAAATTAGAAATCTGATATTTGAACCTCTCTTGTATGAAAAATTGGAACCTCTTGTAAAATCAAAAACACCAAAGACAATAGGAGAATTTGAAGAAAAAGCAACCCGACTTCCCGTTCCAATAGAATAATGTCAAAGCGTGATTTGGTTTTGGAGCTACATCGTCCTGCTAGAAAATTCTTTCCCCACCGGAGAACCTTACTTCGCAATGTTCATGATCTTTTCCAAGCTGATCTTGTGGAAATGATTCCATATGCTAATGAAAATAATGGACATAAATACATACTTACGTGCATCAACTGCTTCTCCAAGTACGCTTATTGTGCACCGTTGAAAAACAAAACAAGTGCTGAAGTTGCCAAGCAGATGGAAAAATATGTTCTAGAAAAGTTGAAACCCAATATGATACCAGCCCACTTGCAAACTGATGCTGGTAAAGAATTTTTTGGTCATCCATTCCGCAAACTAATGCAGAAATATAACATTAACCACTACAGTACATTTTCCCCCATGAAAGCTGCTATTGTAGAGCGTTTTAATCGAACTTTGAAGAGTAAAATGTGGATAGAATTTAACTTGCTTGGCTCATACAAATGGTTGCACATTTTGCCAACTCTTGTGTCTACCTACAATGCCACCAAACATCGCTCTATTGGTATGGCTCCCCAAGATGTAAACCTTAAAAATCAAAGTTTCGTGGCTCTACGATTAAATAAACACAAGCAAATCCTAGGTAGTAGTACTAGTAAATTTAAAATAGGTGATCTAGTACGAATTTCGAAAGTTAAACATTTGTTTCAAAAAGGATATGAAGCCAACTGGAGTTATGAGGTATTTCGAGTGGTTAAGGTTGGCAGTACTTTTCCCAGGGTATATCATCTTGAAGATTTAAATAGAAAACCAATCCATGGTTGCTTCTATGAGCAAGAGTTACTCAAGACCTCATACCCAGATGTTTATCTCGTTGAAAAAATTCTACAACGTAAAGGCAATAAAGCCTTAGTAAAGTACTTAGGTTTTGGACCTGAAGAGAACCAATGGGTTCCTATTTCTTCCCTCATTGAGAAATAGAAATGAAAACAAGTAGTTGTATGAATTAATATCTGTTTTTCTCTTATATTTATGAAATAAATAATGAAAAAATTAAAACCAAATACTATGTTGTTATTTATTTTTAAAAAAAAAACAAACTAAGTGAGGAAAATAAATTTATAATCTATACAGAACATAAAGGAATGAAATCAAATAATGGAAAATATACATATTTATGTTAAGGTAAACAGTAATAAAGTGAAACTTTCAAACTCTGATATTCTATACAAAAACAAATCAATTCATGGAAAAATATATCTTAGGTTATCAATATTTTATTTAAAAACTATATGAGGCTGGGTTCTGTACAAAAAAAACTATGTTTTTACTGTATGGTATCATATCCACCATCATCGGCATGAAGATATTTCTTAAAATATGGATTTTGAACAATATGAGGTGGTAACAGATAAGATACACTTTTCAAAAAATCAATATCAAAAGCATACATGAGAAAATTTACAGGTAAAAAGTATATATCTCTCGGTTTCAATGAGAAAAAATCATCGCATTCATTGAAGATGCCAATTGCTTCATTAGTTAAGATTAAACTACTTTTCATTAGCTCAGACAACCATTGTTTCATGACAATCACATTTAAACTGGAAACCGGAGAGATATAATTTTGTGGACACATTTTCAATTTTAAAGACTTAAGGTTAGGACAGTTTAAATTTTCAATATTATAACATGTTTTAAAAGGTAAAATAGAATTCAAAAAAATTTCCTTTTCTAATCCTTTAACAAAAATTTCGCTTGCGTTAGAGAGAGATGATCGAATGATTTGCAATGCTTGCTCATACTCAATAAAGCCATCATCCCACTCCAAGTGATGAAAATTTAATGTTACATTAGCAGCTTCTCGTCGACGAAGTAAATTTAACTTTTGAAATTCAAAGGGTGGTTTGAACACAAAATGTTGTACAAAGTCGCTGTCAAAAAGTTTACCAAATGAGAAACTCTTCACAATAACTTCCTTTTCATTGCCACGAAAAAACTGGATGTCAGCGATATATGTATTTTCCATATTTATTGAGAAATAAATTAAAAGTAACTTCAATAATAATTTTTAATGTTACTGGTTTGAAAGATAATCAAGGAATAACCATAAATACATAAATTTGAATGATTTTATACATTTTTTTTTTTTTTTGGCTTAACATCAACTTAATTCTAACCAAATCTAAGTTTATTCCATATCCATTTCTGAAGAATCCTCATTCTCTGTACTGTAGTGGCCAAATGGTAGGGTGTTAAATTTATCAGACATGAGAATACGTTTGTCGTCATAATTATTCAAGACTAGTTTATTTTGTTTTACAGAAGTGAGACAATGATTTATAGAAATTATACTATGAAAAGATTTATAAAGTTGTATGTTCTCACGCATACATTTTTCAAAATCTTCAAACTTAATCTCACGTTCTGTAACATGTTTTTTGACACCCTTAGCCTTCTTTACTATTTTACCCTCATGAACTTGATATGCATAAAGTTTACTCGCAATTCCAACAAATTTTTTCAGAATTTTACCATCTAATTCATCTTTAAACTTTCCGAGAACCTTTTTATTTTGAACAGAATACAAATGATGATCCTCCGGATAAGAACTGGTGTCTAAATGTTCTAAAAGGTCAGAAAAGTCTGCGTATAAATCAGATGTAAAAATTTGATAAAAAAATGAATCAGTGTCCATATAGAGTAACCTTACATTCATGGGATTAAATTTGGGTTGTATAATATCGTAATGGAATTGATACATCAAGGTTTTACTAAGGTCGAGAACGCTTACACCTGCGAAAATTGCTTTATTAAATTGAATTTTTGTTTTTTTCATAGTAAAGAGAACGAGATTTTCCTTGAATATTTTAAAATCTTCAAAGAATGGACTTGAAATACGTTTTTTGGCTAATTTCCAATTTGTTTCGAGCTGTACATTAATCCTCTTACGCACACCTTCAATGAGCTTTCCATACAAAGCGTTGTTGGCTAATTTAAAGAAATCCTTTGCAAAATCATTGGTTGCATTTTTCCTGTGCTCAGTATTAAGATTAATGTACGGAGCTAGATAATTCATCTGAGTGAATTTTACTCCTCTATGTATTTTGATAAGTTGAAGTCCATGCTCCAAAGCCTGCTTTAACGTTAGATAATGAACAATATAATTTTGTTTGTTCTCTAAAGTTGTGAGAAGTTTATGAGCGTTAGACTCTGGTGATCTCTTGCTCTCACAAAGGAAAGGTAAATTCGAATGTAAATCATGCAATTCCTTGGGATATTCAACGTCTACCTCAAAGAAATAACCTATATCATCTTTTGGAGTTAGATCTAAAATAGTTATGCTATCAATTTCTTGTTGGTTCAACCACTTGAAATCTTTCAAAGGAAGTTTCTGAACCATGCTGTAGCCATAGAGATTATTGGCATCTAGATAGGTAAGATAGGAGGATTTTTCAGTTGAGATAAAATCGCTTCCCATATATTTATTATTTGCCTCGGCGTACTTTTGAATACATTGACAAATACCTCCCCTAACTGCTTGCTCGAAAAACAGGTACATGTCATAGTCTACTAAAAGTTCTATTTCAACTTCTGTTTTCTTAAGCATAGCATCCATGGTAAGACCAGGCAAGGAATAGTACCATACGGGATCTAAGCTGTATATGTCAAGGGAGAGGGTTCGGAATGATTCGAAAATATCTGCCAACAATAAAACGTCGGTTTTCAGATAAATTTCCGAATATTCTTTCAAGTTTTGACACTTGAAATGTGTCCACACTTTCTGAGCATGATCATAATCTTCCTGACTAACTGAACTATTTGTTAAAGAGGAATAAAATTCATCAAGAGGCGGTAGCTTAGTGTCTAACAATTTACTATAACTATCGAGGTATTCGTAACAAAAAATTCCTTTCTTTTTTTACAAATAAACAGTTGATTCCTTGATTTAATCATTGCAGGAAGTTGATGAGATATCAATCTTCTTAAATTATTAATGTACACAAAATGAGTTACATCTTCGTTTCTCAGGAGAAGTAGTTCGGTTGAACTTTTGACTTGATCAACATTTGATATTCGAAACGGATGGACAATTTGTTGGTCGTCAATCGAATATACATTTACAGCAACGCCTGGATTGTTTTGTTCAAAAATATCCAATTGGTCTATTTCTACTGGCCAAGTTAACCCTGACCAATTATACTTGTTTTCTAAACGAGTATAATTGATTTTGTGACGACGTGCGTCTTTTTTTTCAATGTAACGAACCAACATAGAATATTTAAAACACTTATTATCATTTATTTTTACATTTATTAGAGCTTTTGATTTTAGAAGAAAATTTGGAATAGCAATAAACGTACCACATCTTATTGGTTGATATTTAAGAAAAGAGACTTTTACTCCTCCGATTGACTCCATGGTCCAACCGCTTCCTTTCAACTCAAAATCAAGCATTTCTGATAGTAAACTTTCTACAGCCTCCTGCCATACATTATCAAAGTCTACACTTTCACACACTATAAAGTTTTTGGTTTTAAAAGATGATAGTTTGATGTCTTCTTCTCTGGTTAATTGTTTGAAGAAAACAAAGAATCGAGCTGAAAATTTGAAACTCTGATAATTTCTCAAGATTTCATCCTTCAACTCCATCACTTTGTCTTTTACAAACTCTTGAAGAAACTCTTTTGGATTTTTAAAAGCGAGGTTTTTCACAAAATACGTTCTTATTTGATTTCTATATGCAGACTCTAGTAACGTAACATTGTCAGGATAGCTGTTGAAAATGTTTCTTTGATGCTGTGCAGAGTTATCATGTTCCCTTTTTTGAGCATCACTTGTAAAACTAAAATGCTCATCGCATATATTACATAGCGCTATTGTTACTCTGGGAATACTCATAGTGAACCTTAAAAAATATTTAATTTTTTGGAAAAAAAAAAACGTTAAGACAACAGAGATAAAAGGATGAAAAAAAAAAAATTAAATATTTTTTAAGGTTCACTATGAGTATTCCCAGAGTAACAATAGCGCTATGTAATATATGCGATGAGCATTTTAGTTTTACAAGTGATGCTCAAAAAAGGGAACATGATAACTCTGCACAGCATCAAAGAAACATTTTCAACAGCTATCCTGACAATGTTACGTTACTAGAGTCTGCATATAGAAATCAAATAAGAACGTATTTTGTGAAAAACCTCGCTTTTAAAAATCCAAAAGAGTTTCTTCAAGAGTTTGTAAAAGACAAAGTGATGGAGTTGAAGGATGAAATCTTGAGAAATTATCAGAGTTTCAAATTTTCAGCTCGATTCTTTGTTTTCTTCAAACAATTAACCAGAGAAGAAGACATCAAACTATCATCTTTTAAAACCAAAAACTTTATAGTGTGTGAAAGTGTAGACTTTGATAATGTATGGCAGGAGGCTGTAGAAAGTTTACTATCAGAAATGCTTGATTTTGAGTTGAAAGGAAGCGGTTGGACCATGGAGTCAATCGGAGGAGTAAAAGTCTCTTTTCTTAAATATCAACCAATAAGATGTGGTACGTTTATTGCTATTCCAAATTTTCTTCTAAAATCAAAAGCTCTAATAAATGTAAAAATAAATGATAATAAGTGTTTTAAATATTCTATGTTGGTTCGTTACATTGAAAAAAAAGACGCACGTCGTCACAAAATCAATTATACTCGTTTAGAAAACAAGTATAATTGGTCAGGGTTAACTTGGCCAGTAGAAATAGACCAATTGGATATTTTTGAACAAAACAATCCAGGCGTTGCTGTAAATGTATATTCGATTGACGACCAACAAATTGTCCATCCGTTTCGAATATCAAATGTTGATCAAGTCAAAAGTTCAACCGAACTACTTCTCCTGAGAAACGAAGATGTAACTCATTTTGTGTACATTAATAATTTAAGAAGATTGATATCTCATCAACTTCCTGCAATGATTAAATCAAGGAATCAACTGTTTATTTGTAAAAAAAGAAAGGAATTTTTTGTTACGAATACCTCGATAGTTATAGTAAATTGTTAGACACTAAGCTACCGCCTCTTGATGAATTTTATTCCTCTTTAACAAATAGTTCAGTTAGTCAGGAAGATTATGATCATGCTCAGAAAGTGTGGACACATTTCAAGTGTCAAAACTTGAAAGAATATTCGGAAATTTATCTGAAAACCGACGTTTTATTGTTGGCAGATATTTTCGAATCATTCCGAACCCTCTCCCTTGACATATACAGCTTAGATCCCGTATGGTACTATTCCTTGCCTGGTCTTACCATGGATGCTATGCTTAAGAAAACAGAAGTTGAAATAGAACTTTTAGTAGACTATGACATGTACCTGTTTTTCGAGCAAGCAGTTAGGGGAGGTATTTGTCAATGTATTCAAAAGTACGCCGAGGCAAATAATAAATATATGGGAAGCGATTTTATCTCAACTGAAAAATCCTCCTATCTTACCTATCTAGATGCCAATAATCTCTATGGCTACAGCATGGTTCAGAAACTTCCTTTGAAAGATTTCAAGTGGTTGAACCAACAAGAAATTGATAGCATAACTATTTTAGATCTAACTCCAAAAGATGATATAGGTTATTTCTTTGAGGTAGACGTTGAATATCCCAAGGAATTGCATGATTTACATTCGAATTTACCTTTCCTTTGTGAGAGCAAGAGATCACCAGAGTCTAACGCTCATAAACTTCTCACAACTTTAGAGAACAAACAAAATTATATTGTTCATTATCTAACGTTAAAGCAGGCTTTGGAGCATGGACTTCAACTTATCAAAATACATAGAGGAGTAAAATTCACTCAGATGAATTATCTAGCTCCGTACATTAATCTTAATACTGAGCACAGGAAAAATGCAACCAATGATTTTGCAAAGGATTTCTTTAAATTAGCCAACAACGCTTTGTATGGAAAGCTCATTGAAGGTGTGCGTAAGAGGATTAATGTACAGCTCGAAACAAATTGGAAATTAGCCAAAAAACGTATTTCAAGTCCATTCTTTGAAGATTTTAAAATATTCAAGGAAAATCTCGTTCTCTTTACTATGAAAAAAACAAAAATTCAATTTAATAAAGCAATTTTCGCAGGTGTAAGCGTTCTCGACCTTAGTAAAACCTTGATGTATCAATTCCATTACGATATTATACAACCCAAATTTAATCCCATGAATGTAAGGTTACTCTATATGGACACTGATTCATTTTTTTATCAAATTTTTACATCTGATTTATACGCAGACTTTTCTGACCTTTTAGAACATTTAGACACCAGTTCTTATCCGGAGGATCATCATTTGTATTCTGTTCAAAATAAAAAGGTTCTCGGAAAGTTTAAAGATGAATTAGATGGTAAAATTCTGAAAAAATTTGTTGGAATTGCGAGTAAACTTTATGCATATCAAGTTCATGAGGGTAAAATAGTAAAGAAGGCTAAGGGTGTCAAAAAACATGTTACAGAACGTGAGATTAAGTTTGAAGATTTTGAAAAATGTATGCGTGAGAACATACAACTTTATAAATCTTTTCATAGTATAATTTCTATAAATCATTGTCTCACTTCTGTAAAACAAAATAAACTAGTCTTGAATAATTATGACGACAAACGTATTCTCATGTCTGATAAATTTAACACCCTACCATTTGGCCACTACAGTACAGAGAATGAGGATTCTTCAGAAATGGATATGGAATAAACTTAGATTTGGTTAGAATTAAGTTGATGTTAAGCCAAAAAAAAAAAAAAATGTATAAAATCATTCAAATTTATGTATTTATGGTTATTCCTTGATTATCTTTCAAACCAGTAACATTAAAAATTATTATTGAAGTTACTTTTAATTTATTTCTCAATAAATATGGAAAATACATATATCGCTGACATCCAGTTTTTTCGTGGCAATGAAAAGGAAGTTATTGTGAAGAGTTTCTCATTTGGTAAACTTTTTGACAGCGACTTTGTACAACATTTTGTGTTCAAACCACCCTTTGAATTTCAAAAGTTAAATTTACTTCGTCGACGAGAAGCTGCTAATGTAACATTAAATTTTCATCACTTGGAGTGGGATGATGGCTTTATTGAGTATGAGCAAGCATTGCAAATCATTCGATCATCTCTCTCTAACGCAAGCGAAATTTTTGTTAAAGGATTAGAAAAGGAAATTTTTTTGAATTCTATTTTACCTTTTAAAACATGTTATAATATTGAAAATTTAAACTGTCCTAACCTTAAGTCTTTAAAATTGAAAATGTGTCCACAAAATTATATCTCTCCGGTTTCCAGTTTAAATGTGATTGTCATGAAACAATGGTTGTCTGAGCTAATGAAAAGTAGTTTAATCTTAACTAATGAAGCAATTGGCATCTTCAATGAATGCGATGATTTTTTCTCATTGAAACCGAGAGATATATACTTTTTACCTGTAAATTTTCTCATGTATGCTTTTGATATTGATTTTTTGAAAAGTGTATCTTATCTGTTACCACCTCATATTGTTCAAAATCCATATTTTAAGAAATATCTTCATGCCGATGATGGTGGATATGATACCATACAGTAAAAACATAGTTTTTTTTGTACAGAACCCAGCCTCATATAGTTTTTAAATAAAATATTGATAACCTAAGATATATTTTTCCATGAATTGATTTGTTTTTGTATAGAATATCAGAGTTTGAAAGTTTCACTTTATTACTGTTTACCTTAACATAAATATGTATATTTTCCATTATTTGATTTCATTCCTTTATGTTCTGTATAGATTATAAATTTATTTTCCTCACTTAGTTTGTTTTTTTTTTTAAATAAATAACAACATAGTATTTGGTTTTAATTTTTTCATTATTTATTTCATAAATATAAGAGAAAAACAGATATTAATTCATACAACTACTTGTTTTCATTTCTATTTCTCAATGAGGGAAGAAATAGGAACCCATTGGTTCTCTTCAGGTCCAAAACCTAAGTACTTTACTAAGGCTTTATTGCCTTTACGTTGTAGAATTTTTTCAACGAGATAAACATCTGGGTATGAGGTCTTGAGTAACTCTTGCTCATAGAAGCAACCATGGATTGGTTTTCTATTTAAATCTTCAAGATGATATACCCTGGGAAAAGTACTGCCAACCTTAACCACTCGAAATACCTCATAACTCCAGTTGGCTTCATATCCTTTTTGAAACAAATGTTTAACTTTCGAAATTCGTACTAGATCACCTATTTTAAATTTACTAGTACTACTACCTAGGATTTGCTTGTGTTTATTTAATCGTAGAGCCACGAAACTTTGATTTTTAAGGTTTACATCTTGGGGAGCCATACCAATAGAGCGATGTTTGGTGGCATTGTAGGTAGACACAAGAGTTGGCAAAATGTGCAACCATTTGTATGAGCCAAGCAAGTTAAATTCTATCCACATTTTACTCTTCAAAGTTCGATTAAAACGCTCTACAATAGCAGCTTTCATGGGGGAAAATGTACTGTAGTGGTTAATGTTATATTTCTGCATTAGTTTGCGGAATGGATGACCAAAAAATTCTTTACCAGCATCAGTTTGCAAGTGGGCTGGTATCATATTGGGTTTCAACTTTTCTAGAACATATTTTTCCATCTGCTTGGCAACTTCAGCACTTGTTTTGTTTTTCAACGGTGCACAATAAGCGTACTTGGAGAAGCAGTTGATGCACGTAAGTATGTATTTATGTCCATTATTTTCATTAGCATATGGAATCATTTCCACAAGATCAGCTTGGAAAAGATCATGAACATTGCGAAGTAAGGTTCTCCGGTGGGGAAAGAATTTTCTAGCAGGACGATGTAGCTCCAAAACCAAATCACGCTTTGACATTATTCTATTGGAACGGGAAGTCGGGTTGCTTTTTCTTCAAATTCTCCTATTGTCTTTGGTGTTTTTGATTTTACAAGAGGTTCCAATTTTTCATACAAGAGAGGTTCAAATATCAGATTTCTAATTTTTAAACTAATGTCAGTTTTTAGCTCATCAAGTATATTCAACTTGATATAGTTTTCAATTGTTTCATTAGAGATATTAATTTGTTCTTTTATAGTGATTATTTCCACATCCAATTTCTCCATTATTTCTTTGCTAAGTTGAGTTACAACTTTTTCTAAAACATCATCCGTAATTTCACCTTCATTCCAACTTGATAGAAATGCTGACAGTATCTTGTCAGTATTTATTCTGACGAGTAAATTAGAACGCAATTGTTGTAAGAATTTCTTTTTGTTGGACTCTTCAAGAAGGAAATTATTTAAATTTTGAGTAAACATTTTTGTCAGATCACTTCGAATTTTTATTTTTTCTTCCTCAACTTTTCTTTTGAAATCAGTCTCATGAGTTGACAGCAATGAAGTCAACATATTTGTTACTTCGGTTTTTAATTTTTTCTCTTTTTCACTAACAATCTCCTTGAAATCAGACTCGTGATTTTTTTTATAATTGTAAAATGTTGTTCCATAGAGAGCTTTTTTGTCCAAAGCAGCGATATCTTTTCTTAAAGCTGTGGTTGCATGCACATGTTGTTTATAGTGTTGATCTACTGTATTTTTTATTTCTAAAAGAGGTGTGAACTTATTATCCAATTCATGTATCCTGTTGGAAAGATCTTCTTTCACTTTGTTTAGGTCCTCAGTGATTTTTTGTTCTTTTTCTCCAGTCTCAATAATGTAATCATCAAACGATTTTTTCAACATGAATTTAGAATTATAAATCTCATTGTCCTGTTTTCTGTTTTGTTTCAATTCGTCTAAAGACAACTTTATATCACTCACACTTTTATCATTGTTTGTTTTGTATTCAGCAAAAGATTTTTGTTCCAAAAAAGTATTATTAGCTACACGTGTTGGCACAAAATTATTCTTACTGATGTGATTAGATAAATTATCAAACGTTTTTCTTTCTACAAAATAGGACAGTAACTTCTGAACATGAGACTGACGAGGAAATTCTTTCATAAATTTTTTGACTTCTTTTTCAGTTTGACTTTCAATTTCATTTTTATTTTTCTCTTCAGGTTGTTCTTCTTTGTGATGTCTTTTCAAAGCTCGTCTTATGACGTGGTGAAGTTCACTCTCACCAAAATAGTTTATCGAATGATTCTTCATAACTATCTGTTTGTTTCTGCACACACACTATTTATATCCTTTCCTAGTTGGCACTTTGTAGGGGACACTTCTTTTAACGTTACTAGTATTATTACTTGTGGTTGTTGGTGTAGGTTGCTGCTCCAAATTAGGCATTTGAAACAAAAATTCTTCCAAAACATTGCCTCCATTTTCTACTGGTACAAAGTTATAGGTCGCTTCAGTGACGGTATTAATATCATTACTTGAGATGGTGGGTTTCTTTTTCTTACCAATATAGGGCTTCTGGAAGAGTGGACGAATGTCAATATCATGATGTGTAAGCCAATACATTAAATGAATGGGTATTTCTTGTTTTTGACACTGACAACCTTCAATTTTGCACACCATTTTATTTTATTTTTAAAACAATCCGTAAAAAAAAATATGACACAAACACTACAAGAGCACAATTGCAACTAAGAAATCTCTGCTCACTGTTTCAAAATCACCTTGGATTTCCTTATCTTTTTATAACGGATATTCTTATAATACCGGGTGGATTAACTATAAATACTAAACACCAAATGGACTACTCCTCATTAACTCTAACATGCTTCGACATGAGATTAGTGATAATGCTACCCAGTTACTGCTGGGAGCTCGTGAGTATGCAATGTATTTGATAAGAATATGTTTGATTTTCCAAAACCATTCTTTTCTGGATCAATATGATGTACATGGTTGGGAATCGAAAGCGAGACATTTGAATTTAACTTACAATGATTGTTTTGAAATTTTATCATCTAATGTATTCAATTGTTCAAATTACTTGGTCGATAATAATTATTCCATTAATTTCCTGTCTGCACTGAAATCATTATGCGCAACCATCGAACCGAACCCGAAAAGAAATTGGCTCATCCCAACTCTCATCACCACCAGCATATTAATATTCGTCATTCTTCTCATTTTGCGAGCCCAAGCTCTCAAGTTCCAACTCGAAACTGTGTTTGTACAAAGTAGAAACCAACACCACGACACAGCAACAGCAGAGGAGCACGACGACATGTCGATGTCTTGATGTTGTTTCAACTCTGAGAGTTACTTTTGCTTCCTCTATTTTGCAATGCTACCTCTACTCAAGCCGACGATATGTATACAATTGGCAACATTGTACACAACATAATGTAAGTGAATAACTGGCAACACTGTGCATCCTTTTTTGGCACCAACGACAACATCGCAAAAATGCGCGCGCGTGTGTACAACTGGCAACACTGTAAACAGTTCATGACGTCACCACCAGAGCGCGCCACTACTTTTTTGCTTCCTCTATTCCGCAATGCTACCTCTACTCAAGTCGACGATGGGGGACAAATTCGATTCCCACCAAGATCCATTAGTTTTGACATCGACTAGTTCTTGATGAGTGGGAGGGGGGAGATTGAGTGAGAGGAGGGGGAGGGGTTACTTTTGCTTCCTCTATTTTGCAATGCTACCTTTACTCAAGCCGACGATATGTATACAATTGGCAACATTGAACACAACATAATGTAAGTGAACAACTGGCAACACTGTTGGCGCCAACGACAACATCGCAAAAATGCGCGCGAGTGTGTACAACTGACAACACTGTGCACCACTGGCGCCAACGGCAACATCGCAAAAATGCGCGCGAGTGTGTACAACTGGCAACACTGTAAACAGTTCATGACGTCACCACCAGAGCGCGCCACTACTCTTTTGCTTCCTCAATTCCGCAGTGCTACCTCTACTCAAGTCGACGATGGGGGAACAGCACAATGCTCCACGAAATAGCACTCAGAATACATTCATAGTACTTTTTCCTTCTACTCATGTGACTACATAATACAACTACAGTAGCTGCTGTTTCATAGTTAAAAAAAGCTATACGAAATAAGAAGTCTGTAACACTCATCCTTAAAAATGAATAAAATATTATATCTAACCATCATAGCAGTTCACTTTCACCCACACTATAAATTATTGTGTTAGAATCAGTATTTAAATAAGTGGTAAAGGCAGCACTCTGTGAATCCAGAGATCGCAGGTTCAAAACCCAGGCAAGACATGACAAGTTATACTTCCAATTTGGATTTTTACCACATAATAATATGTCTTGGGCTTACTGCTGGAATAATGGAACTTGATAGTCCTAATCGGGCAGTATAAATAAGGCGATATGATTACATTTGATGGTTCATCCGCAGACTGTCGAAAGAATTCCTTTATTTATTATTTATTTAGAAACTCTATAATAGTAAAACATATATACAGACAAATAATGGTAAAAATTAAATATAAAATTGACAATATTAATAATATAAAAAAGAAAAAAAAATAAACAAAATATATACATATCGATACCTTTTTGCCAAAATGTGAATTATCCAAAATTTCAATTTTCGTTTTATTTCAGATTCTTAATCAGTTTTAAAAGCTCTTTCGGATGAACTCACGGCCAAGTTTCTATCTAGTATAGTTTTAATTTTAAGTTTTCATTTTTTTGGTCAAAATTTGAGATTTATCCAGCTAAAACGTGAAAAGTTTTTGTTTTTTTTCTTTTACATTATACGAGAATGTGAAAAATCCGATAATATATCGATACCTTTTTGCCAAAATGTGAAATATCCAAAATTTCAATTTTCGCTTAATTTCAGTGTCGCTTTTCACAATTGAGAGGTTGAAAAAGAATTCGCCAAAAAGTGGAAAACGCCATCTTTCTTTGTCTAAGTATTAGCCTTTCTTCCTAGTTTTTCTTTTCAGATGTTCTCATTACTATTTAAACATTAAAGGGTTGTTATTAAAAAACAAAACAACAGGATTTTCAAAGTGCTATATACGTTAGTGCGGCTAAAATATCTTCCATTCGATTCAGGGTTTCAAACTATCTATGACCGGATTCAATTTCCGCCGCAATAACAAATGATGAATTTTCTGTATTCATAAATATAATAGGGCCCGCCAAAAAAAGGAGCCACTCAGAATATCTAGAGAACGGATAAATTTTTTAAAAAATGCTAAAACACGTGTACCATTCTATAGCAGGGGAAACCTTTTCTACTAGGTATTGGTTTTTTATCATTACCAGGGGCGGCCCCAGGGGTGTCAACTTTGGAATCTTAAAAGGAACCACCATATTTGTAAGACATTTCCAAAAAGTAGTTGACATTAAAAAATACAACTTATTTCTTATAAAAAAATTACTGAAACCTGATGTGAAATGAAATGTACGATATCTCCGACCCTGTTATGATAAAAATCTCAAACTTGTCTTAAAATGATTTTAATGTCATCTTCTTTTCAAAAATGTATTTCAAATAGGGATATTTCATTTAAGATTCCAAAGTTGACTCCCTTGGGGCCACCCCTGGTAATGATAAAAAAAAAATCAGAACCTAATAGATAAGGTTTCCCCTCGATATAATGGTACAGGTTTTTTTTTTTAGCATTAAAAAAAAAAAAAAATAATAATCCGTTCTCTAGATATTTCGAGAGGCTCCTTTTTTCTGGCGGATCCTGTATGAAAAAGTAATAATCCCTAAAAAAATACCCCTTCACAATATAAAAATTACCCGCCCAGTCATCAGCCCAAAAATATTCTGAAATAATGTTTGGGCTCCGCTTCATGTTTACTATCCTCTCATGTACTATCGTTTATTATCTACTCGACTTACACTTAGAGCTATCTTATAGAGATAAGTTAGTAGTAATCAAGTAGTTAGTATTTTCACACGTTTTTGTATGTTTTCAAAAGGAAATAATATAGAGACATTTAGGATAAAATATTTGAAGTTTGTATTAGAAATACCCCCAGGCACCTTCTGACAAGAAGGTCTGTTCGTACAGGTATGTCTATCTAAATGTCTACCTGTATGTCTGTACGTATACGTACAGGTATGTGTCTGTTCTAGGCGCGGCCGGTGGGGAAATGTTTTGGGGGTACTGCATACCGGACTAAAGAATTTATAATAGTTATGCATTAATTTTTCTAGAAATGTGTGATAATTTTTATTGTGTATTGTGTACGACTTGAGAAAATCCTCTCTTTTTTATTTTTCGTCTGGGGTAGCTGGAGCTCCGCAGCTCCTTAGCACCGGCCGCGCCTGGTCTGTTCATATGTCTGAACCTAAGTATGTTTGTATGTCTGTCTGTTTGTCTATGTGTATGTCTACTCAGTGATAAATATGCTTCACTTTACAATTAAAATAACACCTCATAAGGTTATATCCATCATATAATTATGTCTGCCTGTATGTCCGTCTTTTGTTTATCCGTAGGTCTGTCTGTCTGTTTATATGTTTTTTTGTACTTAATGATGTATGTGCTTGACTAAGAATAAAAGGGCGACTCATAAATTTATATACATCAAAGAACTATGTCTGTCGGTCTGCTTTTATGTATGATTTTACTCATTGATCAATTTTATTTTTCATTATAATTAAAATTGCACCTCAATCGTCAATATCTGTAAAGTTCTCTGGAAAATATAAAATTTCTATTAATATTTTTACATCAATTAGTGGGTTTTTTAGAATTATGGGTCTGAAGTGCCCATTTTGGGGCTATATAAGTACTCAAAGGCACATCTGCCACCAAAGACGAGAAAAACAAGATCAAATTCATACATCAAAATTGGCCCAGTGGTTTAGGCTGTAGCCCGGTCAAGATCGAATAAGAACATCAAGCAGCAGAAAGTGAAAAATGGTTTTTTTCACCATTGATTATCAACGGTTTAAGTCAAGCGTTTTTGATGATTCTCTTATTAATCTTCATTATTCGAAAGCTTGCTTCTTTTCAGTAAATAATTCATCCTTTGTAGTGTTTTAGTTTTCATTAATCCTTTGTAGTTAGTTATTCCGATACAGAGGAGTGAAATTGGCACTTTGTGATGTGACGTATAATATCTCTTGGTGCCCTCTTCTTAATTTTCGACTTGGCGTTGCGGAACGCCATCGCGTTCTTTAATAATAATCATTATTACAGTTACTATACGCACAAATTATGCACTATTTATTCTTCTTATATGTCGCTTTTCACAAATTTATTGTATTCCATATGGCACTTTTCACATTTTACGTAAACCACTTTTACTTAAAACCCAAAAAATCGGGCGTTTTTCACATTCTGGTTTAGCAGGCAGAGTTTTAGGAGTGGATTTTTCACATTTTGGCTAAACCAACTTTACTTAAAACCCGAAAAATCGGGCGTTTTTCACATTCTGGTTAGTAGGCTGAAGAACAAGAGTGGACAATTCACTTTTTGGCTAATACCTAAACAAAGAAAGATGGAGTTTTTCACTTTTTGGCGAATTCTTTTTCAACCTCTCAATTGTGAAAAGCGACACTATCTCAATAACTAAAGGCATTTCGCAGTTAAAATTATCAGG
This sequence comes from Bactericera cockerelli, assembly GCA_024516035.1. NCBI lineage: Eukaryota > Metazoa > Arthropoda > Insecta > Hemiptera > Triozidae > Bactericera > Bactericera cockerelli. Next base: position 12,085,660 of record CM044961.1, read on the forward strand.
AATATTTAAAGCAAACAGTTTCAAGTATTATATCCAAATTTGGTATAAATCGTACGTAGGACAACTGAGTAATGAAACTTTTTTTGAAAAAAACAACTTTTTATTTTTTCAAACCTCTCTCCTGAAAAATTTGATTTTGGCGCAATTCACATTTTGGCAAAAAGGTATCGATATGTAAATAATAAGTAGCAATTAAGATAGATGTAGGTAGTTAAGGTAGAATAAGATTGACGTTGTGTACTTACAAATTTTGTAATTTTTCCACAATAAAAAATACATTATTATTATGTCCTAACTAAAGGGCGGGATTATTGCCTATGGCAATCTCTTCCACCCAACCCTTCTCAAAAAAGATTGTCCTCCTCCGCCATGCTGACGGGCAGTTTGTCGGGCAGTCTGTCTGGCAGTCTGACGGGCAGTCTACCGGGCAGTCTGTCTGGCAGTCTACCGGGCAGTCTGTCTGGCAGTCTGACGGGCAGTCTGTCGGGCAGTCTGACGGGCAGTCTGTCAGGCAGTCTACCGGGCAGTCTGTCTGGCAGTCTAACGGGCAGTCTTTCTGGCAGTCTGACGGGCAGTCTGTCGGGCAGTCTGTCTGGCAGTCTGTCGGGCAGTCTGTCGGGCAGTCTGTCTGGCAGTCTGTCTGGCAGTCTACCGGACAGTCTGACGGGCAGTCTACCGGGCAGTCTGTCTGGCAGTCTGTCGGGCAGTCTGTCGGGCAGTCTGACGGGCAGTCTGACGGGCAGTCTGTCGGGCAGTCTGTCTGGCAGTCTGTCGGGAAGTCTACCGGGCAGTCTGGTATAAACTACTCACCCGCCTCTGTGCTCGCCATCACCGCAGTTTCACACTCCCACCCCCTGTGCTCCGCATAGCCCACGTACATCCCATGCACCTCCTGGGCAAACAACATGGCCTCCTGCCCGCCCACCCCCGCGCTGACCTCCATCATCACCTCCCTGCAGTGCTCGAACTGGTCCTCGTCCTGGATGATGGCTTCTGCAAACTGGAAGAATTAGAACATGAGGGAACTAATTATAATCAATAGAATCTTAACTTAACGCTTAACAAGTGTAAACACAGTAGAAAAAATAAAATAATAATAATAATTCCGAGTCTGTGAGATAGGTACAGATACCTATACCTATCGAAGAGAATGCCAAAGGCATTATCACCACCCTTGATCAAACTTTGTTCATCTTTCATTAATTATACCTTTTGACTGCACCTGTATATAAAAAATTGTAAATAAAGATTGATTAAAATTGTTGAATATATCACGGTGGTGAGAGGATTCTATGGACGCCCAGATCCAGATCCGATGTCTAGGCTCCTTTTATTTCCATAGGTTTCCATATTCTTTTTTTTTTTTTTTTTTTTTTTTTTTTTTTTTTTTTTTAAAGATGAGTGTTGCACAGCCGTTTTTATTTCGTAGCCATGAAACAGGAGCTACTGTAGACGCTTGTGGTCTGTGTTGTAGCCTGCCCATCCCGTAGTATGCCTCTCCTCTGATGGGCGAGAAGTGACACAATACTTCCCAATTAGGTGCTGGGTCAACACGAGCGCACCGGAAGGTATCCCTTACAAACAATTGTAACCAAATTAAGAATACAAATTTTTGTCGGCACGGGGGATCGAACCCGGGACCTTCCGCATGGCAAGCGAGTGCTTAACCACTGAGCTAATCGCGCGCTCTAGATGGTTCTTCTTTTTAAAAAAATCGATAGTAGTTTTGAATGTTCAAATATATCTTTTTTTTTGTAATGGTAATTGTGCCCCGGAACCGTTTACGCATTACATCACTTTACCTTTACTTCCATGCCATTCCGGAAAACTCGGTTAGAATTTTCCGCTCGGGCCGGGATTCGAACCAGCAACCTCCGGGTTAGCAACCACTGAGCCACGGAGGTCGGCTCTACCTCTTTTGAAAAAAAGATATTTGAATATTCAAATACCTACCTCATGAGTAAGATCTTCGAGCTGATCCCTGTAAGCCTTCATTTCATCTTCCAGTAGTGTCTTCATTTCCTTGTCCTCGGATTTATCTGGGTAAGAAAATCAGAACAAGAAATATATCAACATTTTTAAAATGCTAGGGTAAGTAAATTTTCAACTGTGATTAAATCATCCATTATATAATCCAGAGGTCGCGGGTTCAAAACCTAGCCGAGTCATGGCAAGTTACAATCCCATGTGGGATTTTGACCACATAATAATACGTCTTGGGCTTACTGCTGGAATAATGGGACTCATTAGTCCTAATCGGACAGTATAAATAAGGCGATATTATTATTATTATTATTGATCTCAGAAATTGTATTTTTTTTTTATATACCTACATAATTGTTTTTACGTCTTCTATAGATTGTTACAGAATCAATGTCTACATACTAGAATTAATATCATTATTATCATTATTCAACACTTTATCTATATCTATAAAAGAAAGCTGTCTGTGTGTATGTATGTATGTATGTATGTATGTATGTTCTTTATACAAATCCACACCGTTTGACCGAGAAACCTGAAATTTTGAACATAGGTCCGGTTGGATCAGGGAATTCTTCTAGGCTAGGTTATATCTCCCTGAGGTTAAGCTACAATGAGTATGGATAAAAATATATGGGTGACGCAAAAAAAACTCACGTTTTTTGACATAAATGACATTTTTTCTCGAAATTTGTCGCGACGACCTTTCAACTCAAAGCGAGAAAGTTTTAGGCAAGGGTTTGAGCTTTCAATTGAGATATCGATCGCGAATTTCTGATGAGCCGTTCTTGAGCTACGCCGGGTAAGGTAAAAAAATGGATGGGTAACATGTAAAATATTCACGTTTTTTGACCTAAATGTCATTTTTTCTCGAAATTTGAAGTGACGACCTATCAACTCAGAGCGAGAAAGTTTTAGGCAAGGGTTTAGGCTTTCATTTGACATATTGATCGCGAAATTCTGATGAGCCATTCTTGAGCTACGCCGGGGAAGACCAGAAAATAGATGGGCGACAAAAAATATTCAGGTTTTTTTTCAAACCTAAATGACATTTTGTGCGTGTGTGTGTGGTGGTGTTGGGTGTGTGTGTGTGTGTGTGTGTGTGTGTGGTGTGTGTGTTGGTGTGTGTATGGTGTGTGTGTATGGTGTGTGTGTGTGGTGTGTGTGTGTGTGTGTTGTGTGTGTGTGTGGTGTGTGTGTGTGTGGTGTGGTGTGTGTGTGGTGTGTGTGTGTGTGTGGTGGTGTGTGTGTGTGTGTGTGGTGTGTGTGTGTGGTGTGTGTGTGTGTGTGGTGTGTGTGGTGTGTGTGTGTGTGTGGTTGTGGGTGTGTGGGGTGTGTGTGTGGGTGTGTGTGTGTGGGTGGGTGTGTGTTGTGTGTGTGGGTTGTGTGTGTTTGATGGCTGGCGAAGCGGCGGGTGTAACCCGCTAGTTAGATATAAATATGGACATATGCACAATACAAATAATTATTTTAACAATGAAAAAAAAAATAGAAAAAATATATAGAAACAAAATTATGTCCTAATTAAAGGGCGGGGTTATTGCCTATGGCAATCTCTTCCACCCAACAACTCATCAACTTGGAATACACACCAGATGTCAGGTCATCCAAGGACTTCATATCACTCTGCACCTGGTTGATAGCATTGATAATACTGACTAGGGGTTTCATCTGCTTCACTCTCTCAGCATCTGAGACGGGATCTAGTGAGTTATATTCAGTCAGGACTTTGGTTATTTCATTTTCCACATTGGATTTGTTCTTGGGTGTAGCTTTGGAAGCAAAGCTATGTTTGCTGGTATATTTGCTTGTGCTGTACTTCACGTTATAACTATTTTGAGTGCTTTGTCGATGGTGCAATGTAGAGTAGCTTCTTTGTACAAAACAAGGATTATTAGCTGGAAAAAGAGATTAAAAAACATGTTTTATGTAGGTAAAATATAATAAATAGTCTACATTTCAAAGTTTTTAAAGATATTTTTCATATTTACCTACCTATTTAAAAAATATAGTTCATTTACAATATCATAGTTTTAAAATATAGATATGCAACCCAGTCTAAATGCACTAATTTTCACTCAGACAAACCTAAGCTGAGACCATCACCCAAACTATTCTACACAACTTAACAAAACACAAAATATCTCTTTACCTTATTTAAGCAATTTAAATGGTATAAGATTTAATATTAAATCATTTTCTTTTATTATTCTAATTCCATGTCCACACCTTCGTAATGTAACGTGTAACACGTAATGTAACGTGTAACACGTAATGTAACGTGTAACACGTAATGTAATGTGTAACACGTAGCGTCAGTAACGTGAGCGTGTTACTGTAACATTCACAAACATGCTTCTCTGACTGCTGCGCTCACGAATTGTTCGGAGTGTGCTCTGTTCTTAAAGGTTTTTTTGTTTTTATATTTTCATTACTCTCATCAATTTGTGTCAAAATGCCGAGGGAGACTTTTATTTCAATGAGTGTATTTTTTATTATTATGTATCTTTTGTCAGAAAATGACTTTCAGTTAAATCAGATAGTGCGTCGTGGATGGAGTATAAAGTTATTCAGAAAAAGCCCAAATCTTGTGGTGGAACTTAAAGAACAAGGACCAAGTTGAAAATACAAAAACATCACAAGAATGTTCCCAACTGATTTTGAGTATCTTTTCGGAATGATAGATGGGCTGATTTCAAAAGACAATATTCTTACAAGAGACCAGAAATTTTAGATCAGGATAGATAGATTGGCTGTGACACTAGGTTTCTTGGCAACAGGAAATTCTTTTACAAGTTTATAGTACACATTTAGTATTTCAAAACAAACTAAGGTAGTCACCGTTGCCGAGTGAGTTAGCGCGCTAGGCATTGCACGCATGGTGACCTGGGTTCGATCCCCAACGGGGCAGGAATTTTTCTGCTCTGTACTTGGATGTTCGGGGTTCACTCATACCTCGTGAGGAAAAATGAGTTGTTACTTGTATGAGTAACGAAAAGGGGTGGCATTTCCAGAGTAAAAAGAAATTACTGTAATAGAATTCGAAAAGTGAAGGAGGCTCTTAGTAATGCTGCGCTATCCACAAAACTTGTGAAGATGCCTTGTGCTTCACCACAAATAAAATCTGCTCTGTACTTGGATACAACAAACTATATCAACAAATGTAACTTCAGTCTGTGAAGCAATCATTGAAGCATTAAAGAACAACATAAAGGCATTATTATTGTTTTTTTTTTTGTATAGTTATTATTATTATTATAAAGACATATATGTACATACAAATAATGATGACAGATTAAAATTTAAACAAGAAAAACAGAAAATACATGGATAAAATACATAAAACTACAGATGTCCTGATTAAAGGGCCGGATTATTCCCAATATCAATCTCTTCCACCCAACCCTTGATACGTTTTCTTGGTAATTAATAAATGTTTTATTTAGATGGTACAACTTATTAGAATGAATGAAATTCAAATTCTGGATTCGTTATGTTGTTTCTAACAGTTGTCATTACTGCCCGTAGTCCAGAGATCCCGAAAATTCTGTTCCCTCCAAACACGTGAGGCTGACATTTTCGGCCCTAGCTAGACTGGGTGGGGTTAATGTGGGTAGCTGGTACGATTCTCACCTAATGGAGGGTAAAACCCCCTTCCTCACTGTCTATCTCAAAGCAAGACGTTAAAACCAAATAGAATACACTGGTCACAATAGATCTAATTAGGTCGCAGTATTAATTGTGCAGTAAATAGTGCACTGGTAGTCAAGTGGTTAACGCGCTGGTTTGGTAATTCAGGTAGCGTAGGGATACGTTGGTTCGAATACCACCCAGTGCATGAATTTTTCCTCATTAATTTGAGTTTGTGACCACATAATAATAAGACTCTGAGAGTTAGGTGGTAGAAAATGCTTCGAGTATTAACCTCGCCTGGTGGTTACCTTCCACTAAAAAGTGTTCTTATTAATTGTAAAGATATCACTTAAAACCCAGCAACCAGGTTAGATAATAATAATAATTTCTGGAACTGTGGTAGGCAGGCTCAGCCGTGTAGGGGAAATTACATTACAAGAACCTGATGCAGATGACACAGGGGAAGGTATTGCTGATTACTTCTAGCTCCTGGACTTTTACATTTGACCACTGAAGTCTTGACCCATGGTATAGAATCCTTCGTCAGCTTTGAAGATAAGTTCCATTATACCCCGCTGCACAGCATTCTTCGTGTTGGTGTCGTATTTTCTCATCTTGCATGCAAGATAGTTTGCAAAGTGGAAAGTCTCATAATCTTCAGTTTCAACATTGGGTGAAGGCGCATCCTCACTTGTGAAATCATCCAGTGCCTCAGAGAGTAAACTGTGATTTGTATTTCTCTTTGCTGGTCTGGATGACGGATGAGGAACTGGGTTGCAAAGAGAGTCTCAGTTGCTGGAGAGTCAGGATTGTGAACTATTTCAGATTTTATGTCTTCGACCTCTGATTTCTGAGCCTAAAACAGACAAAATAATAGTAAATAGTCAAATAAAAATAATAGTATAAAAAATATGTATTAACATTTATGTGTACTGCAGATGGACTAGTACAGTGATAAAGGCAAATGCCTTTTAATCTAATTTTGGAGGATTGAGGACGATTTTTTCTTTCGTAGAAAAATCGTCCTGGGCGGTAATCGAATCCACGATCTCGGGGTTGAAAGGCGCTACTGAGGCTAGCTTCTCTTATAATTTGTTCTTGCAACATCTTCTTTCTTGTTTCTTTGTTTTAGGCCTCCACAAACAAGAGTGGATGTAAGAAGCGGCCAAATTCAGTGAAAAATTGAAGTTCCCCATTGGCTAGGAGCCACGGACGGAAAACATTTGTGATTCAGTCTACAATACACAGTGGCACGGAGTACTACAGTTCAGATCATTCTTCAGTTGTTGTTGTTGTTGTGTTTTTTTTTTTTTTTTTTTTTTTTTAAAGCTATATTTAACTATTTTATTTATATAATATTATACACTTCTTTCAAACAATCATCCTTGGGTAGTGTGCCAAGCACAGATGTTGTTGTGTTTATAACCAGCTTGGCTACAGCTGGGGGAATCATGGTCTCCAGACAACTCAATAGAAAAGTTGGCTCGTTCTGGACCACAAATTTCTATGTGCGATCAACCATTGTGAGAACTTGGCTTTTTTCATTATAAGCCATTCAAGCCTTGGGAAACTGCAAGCTAACCTGCCTTGTTAGGGTTGGCTACTCCGTTCTCTATTTATAGCCCTCTAGCGAGACACTAGTCTTCTCCCTGTTTAACGAAGAGAGAGGGGGGGGGAGAGGGAGATATATAGGGAGGAAGAGGAAGAGAGAGGGGGGGAGAGGGAGAGATAGGGAGGAAGGGAAGAGACAGGGAGGGAGATATATAGGGAGAAGGGGGAGAGACAGGAGGGAGATATATAGGGAGGAAGAGGAAGAGAGAGGGGGGAGAGGGAGAGACAGGGAGGAAGAGGGAGAGATAGGAGGAAGAGGGAGAGATAGGGAGGAAGACTTACCTCAGCGTGGCGTCTCTTGCGCAGTTTCTCTCGGTCATTGAGAAAACTCATTGCTTCATATGCAAACCATGTAGGGTGTAGACCTCTCCAGTTCCTGCAAACATTGTACGGGGTAGATAATGTAAGTACAGTGAAGTTCACTTATAATGACGCCCAAGGAACCAACCTTTCCCGTCGTTATATCCGGACGCTACCTAAGCTGGTGCAGACATGCATAAATAATGAAAAACCTTTAAAAATGAAAAAAATAGGTTTTAATTCACGCGACAACCGTAACCTATGAATTCAAAACAATACTAAAGGAATAAAGGATACTAAAATTCTCATTTTACTATTTCTATACTAGTCACAACATGAAAACAAAAATATAGGGTCAAGCGGGTATTTACGAACAGGGGGTAATTACGAACAGTGGTCATTGTACCTAAACAGGATAAGATATTTCGAATCTGGTGGTTGAATACTATTATTTTGAATTGTTTTTTACAGTTGAACACGAGTTTTCGATAGTATTTGAATGGGTGAGTAGAAAGAACCAGGAATGTCAAAAATCGACTTTTCAGGAAAGCAAAAATAAGATTTGTCTTATTTTTGCTTTCCTGATGCTAATAAGTATAATAAAATTAAATCTTACATTTTTTGTTATTCGATAAGATTCTCACAACTAGGTACTAATACCGCTAGCAAAAGTGGTCAGTGATTTTGTTACATTCCTTGATTTACATCAGATTTTTTTTTCACTTCCCCCACTTTAAAATCGAAAAAATTATACTTTTAAGGGTATTTCTCCTTCATATTCACAGAGATGATAGAAAAGAGTACATTCTTTCTTATTCTACGAAGAAAAAAAAAATCGATTTTTGACATTCCTGGTTCTTCTACTCACCCATTCATTTATTACTTCCGAGAAATTTCTAATATTAGAAATCGGAAGTATTGTGTTCGTTTTTGTAAAAAAAAATATTTTTTTGCTCCGATTTCAATTTTTTTCATATTTCTGGACGTTTCATAACCTACTGAGTAAATTTGGTTTTGTGTCCGTCTGTCGGTCTGTCGGTCTGTCGGTCTGTCGATCCGTCGGTCTGTTAAAACGATTCCTTGTAACGCGCAAATCTCGGAAACTACTTGACCGATTTTGTTGAAATTTTGCACACATCTAGGAGACATTCTGTAGATGGTCCCATTTTAAATTCATCGAATTCATACTAGCGGTTCTGGGTGAAAGAGACCATGCGCCTGACCACTAACTTTTTACTTAAACGCTTATATCTCGTGAACGGTACACCCGATTTTGATGAAATTTTGTAAGAACATGCAAATTATTGTTTTACTTAAGTTATTTATATTTATTTCTAAATTAATTATAATTTGACTTTGATATTTAAGAAAATCCGAAATTTTGGACAAAAAAGTAAAAAAATAAGGACCACGACTTGCCGATACAGAATTTTTTGTAGGATCTAGAATGTAGAAAAAACGGTTTTTCTATCATATAAAACAAATTTGAAGAAAATCGGTTCATCCGTTTTGGAGATACAAGTAATTTAGTATAAAAACTCAAAATTCGCACGTGTAAACAATGTGAAACAATCACGAGGAAGTATTGTGTCCATAATTGGCAGAGTTTTTTTCAGTTGTAGTTAGTAAGCTAGTGAAAATAGATCTATCAAAAAAATTGATTTTTGAAGTTTTTGATTTTTTTAAAACCATTTTTAGGTAAGTGTTACTTGAATTTTTATCATTATTTTACTTTTAATTATTGATAAGCATGTTTTTGGTTATTATTTTACAAAAATAATTGTTTATAAAAAACCATTTTTTTAAGTTATAGTTTTTTGGGTGTTCTTAATTACCCCCCGCATTTTTTTGCTATGGGTATAATTACGTAATTACGAACGCATATTTTGGGTGTTTGTTTTACCCTATAACTTTTTTTGTATTTATCAAAACACTCAGAATGCCCCGGAACTACAAGATGAAGAAACCACCTCCTTTGTATACAGAAGCACAAATGATATCTGCTATCGTATTAGATGTTTTTAATGGCAACCTGGCTGTCAGAAGAGCAACGGCAGTGTTTTGAGATTCCGCAAACCAAAGTAGAATTTTCCAAACGTAAGGCTCAAAATCCTGAAATACTGGGAGGTTGTAAGAAGTACCAAGATATTATAGTACCCTAATGTATTGGACCCAATGAAGGTATTTGTGTACTTGAACATAGCAAAAGAAAGGAAGAAAAATGAAAGTGTAGAAAACGAAAAGAAATATAGGGGGAACAGTTTCAAAAAAGAAGAAAGAAATGAAGGTAGAAGAAGACAAATCTGAGATTGACAATGACCTAGAAACTATTGATAAGACCAAAATCTGTAAAAAAAAAAAAAAATTAAAAAAATATATAAAAACACCTTTTAAAAGCTCTCATAATTAACTATTTCTATTATTATGCTTTTATTACCAGCCTCCGTGGCGTAACGGTTGTGACTACTGCCCGTAGTCCAAAGATCCTTAGTTCGATTCCCGGTTGGAGCAGACTTTTCGCACAGAAAATTCTGTCCCCTCCGAACATGTGAGGCTGGCGATTCCGGCCCCACCCAGGCTGGGTGAGGTTAATGTGGGTAGCTGGTACGATTCCCAGCGAATGGAGGGTGAAACCCCCGTCCTGTCTACCTCAAGTCAGGATGTTAAAACCAAATAGAATCAATGGACATGAAAGGAGCCTAGACATTGGATCTGGCGTCCATATAATCCTCTCACCACCGTGATTTAGGTATCTTTACCTATCTCACGGACACGAAATTATTATTATTACTATTATTTGCAAGATAGAGATACCCTATTTGATAAGAGCTGACTACCTTCGTGGTTAGGATTCAAACCACTATCCTGTGTGTCCATAAACTTTGCATATTGTCATACAGGTGGCTAAAGACACAAAGTACAATTTTGGTGTATTATTTGTACATAAAAAGCACATATTGCCATTAAAAAGTTCGTTTTTAATAATGTATAATGTGTTCGCATTTACCCCCGTCAGGCGGGGTAAATGCGAACAGGTGGGGGTAAATAAGAACACCACTAAACAGATACTACAGTATGCACAAAACTATTTATAATGCACCATTAGAATGCTAAATAAGTCTATATACCAAAAAAATCACAAGACATGGATTTTACAAAAGCAACTCAGGGTTACAGATATGTTTATAAAATGTAGCTCAAAATCGTTCGTAATTACCCCCCTTGACCCTAATCTATTTATAGAAAGGCTCTGTCGTTATAACCGGAGGATTTCGTGAAGGATAATTCCAAATTTGCCTGAAAACCAGGACGCTGTAACCGACTTCGTCGCTATAAGTGACGTCGCAATAACTGGAGGGGCTCAATGTACTGGTATAGGAAAATTCAACTTGAATTTTCCTATACCAGTACATTGAGCCCCTTGAATTATTCAAGGAACCGGGAAGTTCCGTCGTTATAAGAGGAAGGTCGTTTTATCCGGCGTCGTTATAAGTGAATTGTATATTAACAGCTTTTTATAACTGTTACAAGAACTTCCGTTTTTCGCCCGAAATGTCCATCTCGCCGGCGCCGGCTAGAATATATCTCGAATCACGGGGCCGTAGCGCTCGTAGCGCTAGGCGGGAACAGTCGACCGCAGCGTAGCGCAATGTAGCGCATAGCAGAGGAAGACCTGGACCCAAGCGGGGAAACGGCTATGCCGCTTGGTAGAATACCTAAATACTGGACAAGCTAGAGACTAGACTCTGGTATCTAGGTATTCTATTCTAGTTGATCAAACTGATCAGAGCTCACTTCAGATTTTACATAAGGGAAGAACTCTTTAGGTAACAATCAGATGTTAAATATAATTTCTAACCCGTTTCTTAGCCTAGCTCGACGTTGCTTCATTATGCCATTCAAAAATTATGCATCAAATTCTAAGCATTTATTCAACATAACAAAAAAAAATTCAGCTTGATTGCACAAAAATTACAATTATTATTGTATTACAACCATATTATGTAGATAGATAGGGAAAATGACAATCAAATTGAACCATATTCACTATGTTTGCAATAAAGGAGTTTTTATGTAGGTATGTTGGTATGTGTAAAGTAGTTAGATATAAGAAGAATGAGAAAGGTAGGGAGATCAAGTTTAGAATGTGTAGATAATGATCTGAAAGAAAGGAATGGAAGAAAAAGGATGCATTGCTGTTTAGTGAAAGTTAAAGAAAGTTATGAAGAAAAAGAAAAATAAATTATGTAGGTATATATAGCTGTACAATTTACATACCTGATCCTGATGTCCTGCTGGCTTTGATCTTTGCATTTTCTCTACGAAAGGATGATGACAAGCTGATCATTTTAGATTTAAGATCTGCAACATCCATGTCTATTGAATTGGCTATATCTTGCCAAGCTTCTTCTTTTCTTGAGATCATGTGGTAATCCTTATTGCTAGGATTCCACAGCAATTCCTTGCTCTGGAACATTTGTATGAACTCAAGGATTTTCTCACTAGACCACATTTTACTTTACTGTATTGCATTTAATTTTATTGTTTTTTTTTTTTTTTTTTTTTTTTTTTAATAAAAAATAGTTGTGTCCTGGAACCACTCTTGCACTACTTTAAGGCACTTCCTTTTACATTCATCTCTATTCTGGAAACGGAAAAATTGGGTCAGAAAAAATTGACTCTCGCCACTTTTGGGTTAGTAGACAATGCTCTTGATAACTCAGCCACAGAGATTGGTATATCACAATTCTTACTTTCTATTATTTCACAAGAACAATAAATACTTTTTATTAATTTAGAATTATTAATTTTTATTATTTTACAATTATTAGGTAGGTGCCTACATTCTATTATTTTACAATATTTTTACTTTACCATCCACATCTTAGTAACAAAGAAATTCAGAAGTTCAGTAGAAAACTGAAAACCTCAAGGCTACTACCTGAATGTTCACTGAGACTCTGTGCTCAGACCCTGTACACACTTGCAAATTTTGTTACATCTAACATGATCACATTACATTACGAAAGTGTTGACTTGGCATGCCATTCTGTGTTTTTTTTTTTTTTTTTTTTTTTTTTTTTTTTTTAATCTGTCTAGACATGCCCTTGGATAATAACATGATGGACCCCTAGTCAAACACATAACACACATAAAGGTTTTAAACTTACCTTTAGAAATACTATCCAAGGCTCGGTACAGATGCTTATTGAAGGGGAGAGATCCAATGTCATTAATTGTCCTACCACTAAAACTAACCGAGCTCTTGAATGTACTGAGGAGGAACTTGACACTATTTGAGCAATTGAAGAGCCCCATTTTACAAATGAAATATTTCAAAATATTTACTAAGACAAATCCAGACACATATTACAACAACTTTGTCATCTCTTGCTAGAAAGAAGGAATTGAAGTAAAATGTTAGTAATATGGGACTTATTCTCATGTAGTTGCTATATCTATATTAGACCTTTTGAGAGAAAATTAGGATGAACTTTTTTGTTAATGAAACTAGGAAGACAAGGCTGACCATCTCAGTCATACATATGCTTATATCACTTAAATGCATTAAACTTTGAGTTTTAGGGTTGTTTATTACTCTTTATATTTATTTATGTAAGATTTTTATTTATGTAAGACATCAGAACATGTACTTTAATTTTTCAAATAAAAACTAGTACAAAACAGCAAATTCATTGACCAGGCTGTCAATGGGCTATGGGCTATGCTTCTTTATATTCTGAGATGAAAACCTTTGAATATAAATATAAAACAAAATACATAGAAACTCTGTTTCGTGTAAATATAGGCTGGTGTAAATATAGGCTGTAAATATCACAGCAAGCTGGATAAATACATCCTTTGTATCTCTAGCATACTGGCCAGTATTCCGAGTATTCCAACATTATATCTCTCTCACTCTCCATATTTTATTACTTGCTTGAGTCTCTCCAGATCATTTTTGTGGCTCTCTCTCTTCAGTTCTTTCTCTGTCAGTCAACTTCCTGAGCAAAGTATGGTGAAACAGCTAGTTTTTTTTTTTAAGTATCTAACTGTAAATTTGTTATCCTCAAAATTATTTGAATAGCCCACAGCTCATCTCACAAATTTTGCTTTTACTTTATCTAATATCAGAGTTATCACTTGGATAATAAAATAAAGAGATAATTTTGTTTGATAATTAGAAATAATTATTACCCAATTTGAATTTCGCGCCTCGCTGAAATATTGTAGTTACTATAAAAACCCTAAAATACGGTTTAATAGAGCATAATAAAAATTATCCGTTTCTCGTGTTATTTTCCCAGAGTAAATTATTCATGCAAGAGAAAAGTAATTTCACTTTATATCAAGGTTTCTCGTACATCCAGAGTTCTTTTATACCCACACCTCACTGTATTTATATTCATCCTTAGAGAGAAATGCTTGTTAGCCGCCTTCCTGCTCACCAGCAGGTTGCCAAGATGACAAAGGGTACCAGATCGTGTAGGTATATGCAAAGATATTTTAGATGGAGTGTTAATGGAAAGATGTCTTGAGCTGTTTAATGATAGTTGAATTCAGGGGAAGTTTATATGTGAAGGTGGATTTGAATGAAAATTTATTTATATATTGAGAGTGATAGGGTCGATGACAATTCTAGATTCCATATATGTGATTTCTCAGAATGAGGATGGAGGATCTGACAACTGACAACTGACTGAGAAATGGTTTTGAGAGTTGCTTCTTTGATGTTGAATTCTGCTGAGAAGTTTTCATGAATGAGGTAATTGTGCCTCTTGCTCCTATCAACAAACCTCTCACATCTATTTAGGGGCGAATTATAGAAATTTAAATTTTAGGCATGCTTTAGAAGTTCTCACAAGCGTTTTTAAACTCTATGCCTAGCATGCGTATGTTTAGATGGATTTTAAAATCCAAGCTATTTGTATATTATGCCCATAGTTTGCGTTCTGACGTTTGTATTCAATGACCCTAGTGTTTGATGCGCTTGAGTCCCGGACATTTAGTAAAACCCAGTCGTAGATGGATAATTAAACAATCCGAGTAATTTACCCGGACTTACACTATTACTGACCCGATATAAAGTTTACTGACCCGGTATCTGGGTTTGTAAATTCCACTGACCCATACTGTTTTAGATGCGCCTTGACGTCCCCGACATTATAGTGAAAACCCCATCCGGATATAACTTACCAATCCGGAGTTAACCCGGATTAACCCTTACTGACCGGATAAAAGTTTACTGACCCGGTATCTGGGTTTGTAAATTCACTGACCCATATATATGTTTTAACATGCGCCTTGACGTCCCCGACATTATAGTGAAAACCCCATCCGGATATAACTTACCAATCCGGAGTTAACCCGGATTAACCCTTACTGACCGGATAAAAGTTTACTGACCCGGTATCTGAGTTTGTAAATTTCACTGACCCATACATGTTTTAAATGCGCCTTGACGTCCCCGACATTATAGTGAAAACCCCATCCGGATATAACTTACCAATCCGGAGTTAACCCGGATTAACCCTTACTGACCGGATAAAAGTTTACTGACCCGGTATCTGAGTTTGTAAATTTCACTGACCCATACATGTTTTAAATGCGCCTTGACGTCCCCGACATTATAGTGAAAACCCCATCCGGATATAACTTACCAATCCGGCGTTAACCCGGATTAACCCTTACTGACTGGATAAAAGTTTACTGACCCGGTATCTGAGTTTGTAAATTTCACTGACCCATACATGTTTTAAATGCGCCTTGACGTCCCCGACATTATAGTGAAAAACCCATCCAGATATAACTTACCAATCCGGCGTTAACCCGGATTAACCCTTACTGACCGGATAAAAGTTTACTGACCCGGTATCTGAGTTTGTAAATTTCACTGACCCATACATATTTTAGATGCGCCTTGACGTCCCCGAACCAATAGTGAAAACCCCATTGGGATATAACTTACCAATCCGAAGTTAACCCGGATTAACCCTTACTGACCGGATAAAAGTTTACTGACCCGGTATCTGAGTTTGTAAATTCCACTGACCCATACATGTTTTAGATGCGCCTTGACGTCCCCGACATTATAGTGAAAACCCCATCCAGATATAACTTACCAATCCGGAGAAAACCCGGATTAACCCTTACTGACCGCATAAAAGTTTACTGACCCGGTATCTGGAAATACGGCTGATCCCAGTTCCAATCATTTTCATTACCAAAATATTGGTCTAGCCATTCAAAGAGGAAATGCTTCTTGCATCCTCGGTTCTCTTCCGTTACGCAACCGGGTCCGTTGCGTAACGGTTGTTACAACTGCCCATAGTCCAGAGATCCTGAGTTCGATCCTCGGTCGGAGCAAATTTTTCACACAGAAAATTCTGTCCCCCCCCCGTACCTATTCCAGGACGTTAAATCAAATAGAATCTTTGGCGTTAAGGTGGCATCACACGATATGGCAAAGCGACATATAATATGGTAATCTCCCTTGACATTGCTTGTGATCGGTCTTGTTTACATGACCATAGAACTATTTGGGTCTATGGCGACAAGTTTTTTCTATGGTACCATAGACGTATGGCAGGATCTATGGTATTGGTGTAAGTGCTTCATCACACACATGGTCTACCATATGATATGGGGACGACTGGCAGCGCCTATGGCAAGGAGGAAGACATACAATGCCAAAGAGTTTTTTGAAACATTTTATGGCATCGTGTGAGTGCCATATATTATATGTGCCATTCGTTTTCTTTTCTCGCCATAGAAAAAAAAAAAAAAATGTGCCAAAACCAAACAACCTCAACCATGAGGTTGAACAACGTCGACCCTGCTCAAGCGGGATAAGACAGAATAATAGAAGAAGATACCGGGTCAGTAAACTTTTATGCGGTCAGTAAGGGTTAATCCGGGTTTACCCCGGATTGGTAAGTTATATCCCAATGGGGTTATCACTATTGGTTCGGGGACGTCAAGGCGCATCTAAAACATGTATGGGTCAGTGGAATTTAGAAACTCAGATACCGGGTCAGTAAACTTTTATCCGGTCAGTAAGGGTTAATCCGGGTTAACTCCGGATTGGTAAGTTATATCCGGATGGGGTTTTCACTATAGTGTCGGGGACGTCAAGGCGCATGTAACATATATATGGGTCAGTGGAATTTACAAACCCAGATACCGGGTCAGTAAACTTTTATCCGGTCAGTAAGGGTTAATCCGGGTTAACTCCGGATTAGTAAGTTATATTCGGATGGGGTTTTCACTATAGTGTCGGGGACGTCAAGGCGCATCTAAAACATGGATGGGTCAGTGGAATCAACAAACTCAGATACCGGGTCAGTAAACTTTTATCCGGTCAGTAAGGGTTAATCCGGGTTAACTCCGGATTGGTAAGTTATATCCGGATGGGGTTTTCACTATAATGTCGGGGACGTCAAGGCGCATCTAAAACATGTATGGGTCAGTGGAATTTACAAACTCAGATACCGGGTCAGTAAACTTATGTCGGGTCAGTAAATTAGTGAGTCCCAATTTCGCCCTTTCGTAGAAAACTTGAAAATAGAATTATAGAACCCTAAATAAAATTATGCTCCACAAGAAATAATTTAGGGTTTGTTTTTGAGCATATTTACGCTTCTTCCGACAACACTGTAGAGTTACCGCGAAATTTTCAATTGACTGATAACGGAACTTATTATCAATTTTATCAACAGTAAAATTGGTATATATTATCAATTTACTTTTATTTATTGATAACAAAATAAACCTAGGAACTGTACCTGTAAACTTAGGTAAAGTCAAAATGTTGAAACATGTGTTACAAAGATCGAATGTCCTCCTGTCTCAGTCACTACCCTACTGTAAAACTCTGAGGGGTCTGTCAACATGTTCTCACTCAGTTCTCTACAGCAGAAATCCAAATTCAAATGATATTACAGATACAACCATTCAAAAAGAAATAGTAAATGTTAAAAACCTCCGGAATAAACCACTAAAACCAAGGCCTGTGGATCCAGATTATCTAATGATTTATAAGTAAGTCCAAATAACTGATAATTGATAATAATTATAATATGGCCTTATTTATACTACTCAATTAGGACTATCAAGTCCCATTATTCCAGCAGTAAGCCCAAGATGTATTATTAGGTGGTAAAAATCCCAAATCAGAAAAAAACTTGTCATGTCCCGGCAGGGTTTTGAACCAGCAACCTCTGGATTCATAGAGTGCCACCTTTACCACTGAGCTACCAGGACACCTGTACCACTGAGCTAGTGGGACAAATAAAAGATCTGTATTGAAAGTTTCTCATTTAGTTAGTATACAAAAATAAAATAAAAACATGATTTGAATGATATTGATGTTACAGGACTAATATTTATTAGGAGCAAGGGGGGCGGGATCAGTTACATCTCAAGTTAAAAACTTCTCTACAGAATCAATCAGTTAACACATTGACTGCCAATGTATTATCTTTATTCATTTGCACATTTTGCTTGTTAGCCACATTACTTGAGAACTTATCAGAATACTAATGCAACGTTTGGGTTTGGGTTTTAGAGGTCCTGGGTTTGATTCCCAACTTTTGTCAAAAAGAGTCTATAAATATCCTATATTATAATGATTAACATAAAACAAAACTCTACTTGTACTTTTTCTCACCAAATGCCACTGAGACTGATTCACTTGCATAAAGTGTAAAAAGTAAATAAATGCACCGCATATAGCACCTGTAGTGGCTACTGACAGCAGTATAGCAAGTTCCTTCCACTGTACCTACCTTGTCAGTAACTTTCAAGTTCTCTTGAAAATAAAATGTATTTCATTTGTTCAATGAAAAATAATTGTTAAAATTATTTTTCATTTTCATAATTATTAAAAAAAAAATATAAATTACTTTGTTTATAATGAAAAGGTAATACAGTCTGAACATGTAAAAAATAATGTAGGGTTTCACAAAAGGCTTTTTAAAAAAAGCTAGACTCGAAAGTCGATTTATTGAACTTAGAAAATTACGATATAATAAAAGCTTAAAACTAAGGGTGAGAAAACTGACTTGCTCGATGCAGGTAACAGAACTGAGGTGTATGGCTGTCCTGAGGAGCTATCAGGAGAAAATAGTGGTCAGCATTTAATATGACAATATAAGCAAATTCGAATACATAACTCCTCCATTCCTAGAATTTGGCAGCACCCGGAAGAGGAATTTTTGGGTACACAGAATCGACCCTTGGTTGGACTTCAATATTGTTTGGAGTTGGACTTGAACCAACTACTATGTTACTGGATGTATCATTGGGATGCTTCAAAGTCCATTTTTTATAGAATTTTAGTACACCCTGTGTAATCAAAAAACTTAAAATTAAAACAAATAAAATAATATTTACAAAATTCCAATTCTCATTGTTTTCATTTTCCATCATTAGCTTTCTAATTTGATTTGGGTCCATGGTTACTAGTTGTAAATTTTTTAACCTTAATGATGAGTGAATTTGAACGTTGCTAATAATGTTATCTTCAGGATGTAAAATAATGGGTTTTCCGGAAGCTTTTTCCTGAAAAGAAAGTACATGGTCCCTAAAGAGAATTCTGTTATTAAGTGCTGGTTCGATGAGGTAAACTCCTTGCACCTCCTTGACTTCGTCGTGGTCTTGAGATTCTACTCGTAATATATCCTCGCAAGGGAAAACACCTATATATTGATTAATATCAGGTATAAATTCTAGATAATTTTCGGGTACCTCTAGCTGTACGTACTCGCATTGTTTTGTGCTCCCGTTGAGTAGCACTTGTTGTTCGCATTTATTATTATTGATATTTACATTTGTTTGCGAGCAGTAGAATGGGTTTCCTAACACACACGGGCCATTCAAAGTTTTAACTACATTTCTGGATTTAAGAAAGTAATTATTATTAGGTATGATAGCAACATAGGTATTATTCTGAGTGGTGGGCAAAGGTATGAGATGATACAGCTCAAATGTTGTATCATAGTTTATTGGGAAAGATAAGAAAAATAGAATCTTATTCTTTTCAACGGTACAGTCAACCTTGATTAATTTTTGTACTTCTGATATGTTCAGATCATCTGGAGCGATGTTCAGATGTCGCAATAACTTAATTTTCTCGATTTGCATTTTTAAATCTTCTAAAGGAAGAATGCTGGGGTGGTAGATTCTTAACTTACAAAATGTTAGAGCGTTTTCCAAGTCCTGCAGAATGGTAATAATTGTATTATAATGGAAGATCAACTGAGTGGCCGCATCTTTAGCGGTGAAAACATCCTTTACGGTAATAGCGGTGTCTGTTATGTTAACCAGTAGAGAAAGTTTATGTTGAATTGCAGACTCGCTATGTTCAATATTTTTGATCATGTTATCAAACCTGGCTATCGCTTCATGTGTTAATGAATACTGTAACTCGATTTGTTTTTGTAACCTTTTGTCATTATTATTTAGATCTTCTAAAATTTTATTGTAACGGTGTTCATCCGTGGAGTCAAGGTTGCCTGTTGTGATTTTTACTAAGGTGCCTAAATCTGGGAATAAGGCCCTTCTAATACGGGTCGGTATGGACTCATAACCTATAGCGTGTAGTTTATTGACAGCAATGATCTGTAAGTGAAGAATTAATTTATTATGGTTTACTAACTCTTTCTGAAGATGACGTTTATCTTTCGTGATGACTTGCAACTGATTGTATTGGTTTTGGAGATCAGCTACCTCTTGTAGAAGTGGGTCCAATGAGTAATAATGGAGAATGGTGTATGTGGTGCGTTGAAGTTTAGCCTCGCCTAAGTTTATGGGTAGAATACCGGTGTTTTGTGTGATGGATTTTATGGCTACTGTTGGTTGGAACAAGATGGCCCAGCAGAATCTGAAAAAAGCGGGAAGTTACGTTGGACTTTGGGTCGTTTAATGTTAGAGAGGTGAATTTTTTCACTCGTGTTGTGATGTGTCGGCTGTATTTCAGCAGTTTTTGTTTTCTCGTGTACTTCAGCTACTGTTTCTATTTTGTATTTATTTCCCGTTTTATTTTGTTTCTGTCGATTCCTGACAGAGACACGAATTGGTATCTTGGATGGTAAAGGTTCCCTACTTCTATTAACCTTTTCAATAGTGGTATTTTTTCTTGTCGAAATTCTATTATGAACTACTTCGTAAAGCATTTGCATTCTATCCTTATGGTTATTAACGTAGTCTCTTGTTATTTGAACTTCATTATCTAATTCCAGCAGTTGATTAGGTTCCATGTGGCCTGTTATGATTTCAATAGGTCTGTAATTAGTGTTTGAGTGTATAGAATAATTATATGCAATGATGGCGTATCTTGCCATAGTGGTAATGGAGTCCTTTTTAAATTCACTTCGGTTTTTCATAAGCCTAATGTGTTCGATTAAGGTTGAGTGAAATCTTTCACATGGAGAATTGCTTTCTGGATGTTGACTCGATGCGAAATGCATCTCAATTTTGTGCAGTGAGAGCAACTCTTTCACTACCGCATTTTTAAACTCGCACCCATTGTCAGAAATGATAAGTTTTGGTAGACCATGGTGTGAAAAGGATTCCAAGAGCTTGTCGGCTATTTCCACAGCCTGACATGATTTAAGTGCGTACAACTGAGCAAATTTGGAGAAAGGGTCTACTATTGATAGAAATTTTGTTTTGTCTAATGAAACTGTATCTATGTGTAGCGTTTCAAACGGTTTGTGTGTGGTTGGTGTTATGTTATATTGTAGATTTAACGGATGTCTATCATATTTTGTAACTGTACAGATTTCACAGCTATTAATATAGTCCTGTACATATTTTTGTATGTTGGGCCAGTAGTAAATCTCTTTGATTTCTCTTGTAACTTCGTCAATACCTCTATGATTGGTTTTTCCTTCGTGTATCGTCTTTATGATCCTATCTTTAGATGTTTCATCCTCTATGTCCTTCAAAAACTTAACACACTTTACAAAATTTATATTAGATGAATTGAATGTGGCTTGTAATACTTGTGAGAGTTTTTCATAAATCTCCGACTCAAAGTAAAGAAGATATTTAACTTTGGGTGCTATGTAAGTTTTGATAAACTTCACCATTTCGCTTTCTAAATTGCTTAAACTAAACTTAACATTAATTCTCTGCTTATTTACATGTAGTTTTGTAACTGTCACTTTCGTTTCAGTTGCTGTCGAAGTCGACAATATCAACTGGTTATATCCAATGTTTACCGCTGACTCTGAAATAGGAATCCCTATAATAGGATTTTCCTTACTGGTGTGAACTGTGTCACTCTCGTCGTTATCTACAATCCCTCCATTCCTAGTATTAGGCAACCTGGATGGGACAGGATTCGTGCTACAGGGTAGTCTATCTGTAGTAATAATATCATCTAGGGGTTCTTCTGTATTCGATGTCAAATCAGCGTACCTATTACTTATAAATTCGTCTAAGTCGAATTCGATTTCATTCGGATTAGTATCGCCAGGTTCTGCGATAACTGACGAAATTTCATCAATATCCGGGTTGGTGTTTATATTGATCTCAACTCTCGATAAGGCATCGGCATTGGTGTTCGATGCACCTTTTTTATACACAATAGTGTAGTCATACTCTTCTAATTGTAATCGCCACCGAACCAATTTAGAGTTTGGCTCTTTCATGGACATTAGCCATTGTAACGGTTTATGGTCGGAATAGATGGTGAACTTGCGTCCATAGAGATAAGGACGGAAATATTTTACAGCCCAAACAATGGCTAACAGTTCCTTTTCGATGGTGCTATAATTTTGCTCATGATCATTTAGGGTACGGCTTGCATACGCCACAGGAAGGTCACTTCCTAAAGTGCCTTGTGATAACACGGCACCAATGGCAACATTGCTAGCATCAGTTGCTAATAAGAAGGGTTTAGTAAAATCAGGATACTGTAAAATTGGGTCATTCGTTAGCATTTGCTTACATAATTCAAAACATTTTATGTATTCTACGTCATTAACGTTTATGATGGAACCTTTTTTTAGGCATTTAGTTAAAGGTTTGGTCAAATTCGCAAAGGAAGGGATAAACTTGCGGTAATATCCTAGTAATCCTAGGAACCCTTTTACAGATTTTACTGTAGTGGGAATCGGATAATCTTGAATTGCCTTAATCTTATCAGGATTGGGCTTAACGCCGTTAGGTGTGATTAAATGTCCCAAGAATGCCACTTCCTTTAAGAGGAAATTGGTCTTATCGATCTGTACCTTAAGGTTAAATGAGCGGAGTCTGTTTAACACAGCTCTAAGATTAGCAATATGTTCTTGAAGGGAAGTACTGAAGATAAGAATATCGTCTAAGTAAACAACACATATTTTCCCTATTAACCCGTGAAGAACGTCGTCCATCGTTCGTTGAAAAGTTCGCGGGGCATTTTTCAATCCCATAGGCATTCTCAAATATTCGTAGTGACCATTGTCTACGTTGAATGCGGTCTTTTGGATGCTGTTCTCATCCATTTGAATTTGCAAGTACCCACTAGCCAAATCTAAGGTGGAAAAATATTGGCATCTGCCTAATTTGTCTAA
Organism: Bactericera cockerelli; assembly: GCA_024516035.1. Lineage (NCBI taxonomy): Eukaryota > Metazoa > Arthropoda > Insecta > Hemiptera > Triozidae > Bactericera > Bactericera cockerelli. The sequence continues at coordinate 12,108,747 of CM044961.1, forward strand.
CAGATCGCTAATGTTTGGTAACGGATAGGTATCACCTATTGTTTTTTCGTTTAACTTTTTATAATCAATGACAATGCGCCATTTCTTTTTGCCAGAATTGTCCAATTTTTTTGGCACGACCCAAATTGGGCTACACCATGGAGAGGGGGAATGGCGGATAATTCCCTGATCAAGCATTTTTGTTATTTGGTTGTGGACCTCCTGTCTATGAATTTCTGGGTAGCGATATATTTTAGCATGTGTAGGAGTTTCGTCAGTTGTGTTGATTGTATGCTTGATTTCGTTGGCAAATGTCAACGACTTGCCCTCCCAATGAAAGACGTCAGCGAATTGATGTAAAACTTTCATGGTTTCGTATTTTTCTTCTAAGTTCATGTGATCGAACTTTATTTTGGAAAAATCTACGTGACTACTAGATTTTATAGTAGACGTTGCATGTAGCTCACATGGGTTAACTTTATTATATTCTTGCAAGTCAAGATTTAATGGTCTCAGCGGTTTGAATGACTGTTGCTTATCTGTGGTATTTACTATTGAACAAATAATTTTATTCGCTATTACTGAAGTTAATCCTTCAGGAATGTATAAACTTCCATCTCCGATACGTGTATGTGGCATCAGCACATCACCTCTAAGGTTTGTCTCTACCGGAAGTTGCAATATGACTTCGGAATGAGAAGGTACGGTTACCAAATTTAACTGAGGATTTAAATCCTTAAAATGTAAAGGGATTTGTGTATTGGCATTTTTTAACAATTGGTTATCGCAATCGATAACGAACTTGAACTGTCTTAGTATGTCTATACCTATTAGACAATCGAAATAATCATGGAAATGAAAAACATGGTACTTTACAAGAGTATTGTTATTTGAATTCTTAAATTCTTTTGGGGCTTTGGTTATTACACTTGAACTTTCTCGTGTAACTCCATGAGCGGTTTTAATCAAGAAATCGTCTGGACTAATATTTTTGGGAAAGAATTTGTGTGCAATATCAGGTCTCATGAATGAACGAGTACTACCTGAATCAATTAGACAGTACAAATTTTGCGGATGTAAGATGACAAAGGGTAATTTATCTTTGCCATGTTCAATGTTCAGTAATTCTAACATTGGGGTTGTGGGTTTTCCGAGGCACTTGCGTGAAAATCCTCAGATTCCTCCTGTTGAACTGTGTATTGGTCGGTATCTTGACCTTCGTATTCGTGGTATGTGTTTGTTTGTTCATCATAATATGCGTAATGTGTATCGAACTCATGCGTATGTTGTTCTGGAATCGAACCAGGCTCTGTGTTGTGTAGATTTTGTTGAATGGTTTGCACGCCACTCATTGGTGTAGGTCGGGGTAAGAATCTCTGCTGTGTGTTTTGAAAACCTGAAGTTGATGGTCTATTTTGATAATTCTGATTGTTGTTGTTAAAGGGGTTTCTTTGTTGGAATCTGTTCGGTGTAGAGTTAAATGATCTGTTTGGATTGAAATAGTTAGGACGGAAAGGTTGAGGATTTGGTCTGAAAGGTGCAAAGGGTCTGTGTGTTGGTGACGTAAATTTTGGTTTATGCGCTATGTGATTATCATTGTTTGGTGTTTTCTTGTTTACGTCTATTTGGAAGTCATTGGTGAGCATGTTCAATGCTTCACCTAGGTTTTGGGGGTCTTTTGTCCTCATCAGTGAACCTAAAGGATCTTTTAATCCTTTTAGCAATGTTCTTAGCGCTAATTTGTTAATGTACTGTCTTAGGTTTGCTTGGTCCATGTTATGAGTTTCTAAATAACTGTTGTGTAAATTCACTAATTTCTGTACTTTGTTCAAGAACTCAAACGGTGAGTCACTTCCCTGCGTCAAGTTGCACATTTCAATTGTCAGTGTATACGCGTCCCTTTTATCACTGTATGTAGTCAATAGTGCTGTCTTTAAGTCTTGCCAGGTAGTGATATTAAATGATGTTATGTTTATCTTCGCGTCCCCAATTATCTTAGATTTTAGTGATGACATCAACCACACATTCTGAAAACATCCTACATCATTAGGATTATAAAAGTAGTTCACGAGTTTTTCTGCGATCGACAAAAACTCCGGGAGGAGTTCCGCCTCCCCCCTGAAATCAGGGACCACCCTTAGGTGTTCACCGGTCAAAACTGGTACCTGTGCCATATTTAATTGTCCTAGTTCTCGGATAAGGATGTCAAGTTGAAGATCTATGGCAGGTGGGTTTTGATATTCTTCCTGATCTGAATCTGGGTCTGATTCTTCTAAAATTGGATGTAGATTATAATCCAGTTTGAATTTTTAAAGAAAGGGGTTAAAACAGAAGGAGAGAGAGAAGAAAAAAAATTGAAGAATTAGATTTTAAAATTTAATCACCAAAATAAAATATCCAGAAATATAATAAAGTTTGAATGCTGGAATGATGCTGGAAGAGAGTGATGTTGTGGGGAGAACGATGTTGTGAAGAGAGCGATGTGGAGAGAGCGATGTTGTGAAGAAAGTAGAATCCGTTGTATTTTTAAAGATGTGAAGAGTGAAATCCAATTTTGATATTACATTAGCTACGATGTAGGTAGCTGATTCGTATGCAGCTATTTATTTACAGGAACTTAAATATTAATTGTTTTAAAGGAGGAATTATTATCCTTAAATATTTTCTTAAAATATTTCGGAAACCTGACTACTTAATAATGTCCATTTATTAGTAGGGGTTCCTTTTAATAAAAAGATATTTTTCACTCTTGAAAAATTATTTCACTGATTTTTTAAATTAATGTTCATTAAGCATTTATTTTATGTTAAAAATTGTAAGCATAAAAAATATTAATAATGTTCTGATTTTCGCTCAGATATTATTAGTTCTAATTTGTATTTTTTATAATTCACTTTTATTTATTTTTATTTGTAAAAATTCACTTTTTAAAATATTTTATTTCTTATTTAAAAAAAAAATCTGGGAGTGGTTCCCTAAAAACAGCGGTTAATTTGCACTTAACTTGAATTTAAGTTCCGTTTTACTGCGCCAAAAATAATGTAGGGTTTCACAAAAGGCTTTTTAAAAAAAGCTAGACTCGAAAGTCGATTTATTGAACTTAGAAAATTACGATATAATAAAAGCTTAAAACTAAGGGTGAGAAAACTGACTTGCTCGATGCAGGTAACAGAACTGAGGTGTATGGCTGTCCTGAGGAGCTATCAGGAGAAAATAGTGGTCAGCATTTAATATGACAATATAAGCAAATTCGAATACATAACTTGTACATATTCTGTAATTGAACCATTAAATTGTTGAAATAAAATAGAATATTAACCAGCATGCTATTTATCCATTTCAGATACCCTGGTATTGAATCTGTCAGAACAATAAGTAGAATGAAATTCTTTTGTCTTTTTGGCAATGGATTGATGATACCATGTTGCCTTGGTTTAGAATATTTTGAATATGTGGAACCCTACAGCTCTCTGACCTTTGCTATACTTGGTACGTACAATAGATGACTTCTTTCTGATTGACAATGTAAATAAGTTATCATATTAAATTTGTGTCAATCAATTTCGTGATATCACAACTACTCAAACTTGCTTGACTAAATTTATGCTGAAACTGGGATTTAAACCACCAACCTCCAGATTACCTTGTGATTTCCATGTGTTTCACCACAAAGAAATCATACTTTTTTATTGCAAAATGTACACTGAAGTAGGTAGATGATAAATATTCACAAGAAATATGACCATAATTATTAGCAGTGTATTCTACAGTCATATTTATGAAAAAAGTAGTGGTTCTTGAGAATATGTTAAAACATTTCAAGATTGTGGTCATTTTGGCCAACTATGAAAGACCCATGCTTTCATATAACTAGGTATAGTATAGTAGTGCTTTATTTAGATTGTCAGTTCGAGACAGGAAGTCCAATTATGCTAACAGTTTGCTAACACTAAATAAATTATTTATGTACTTATAAATACCTATCCAATATTCCATTTTATAAGAAGTTTGTCTTTCTTATTTTCAGGTGGTAGTCTTACTGTTTCTTTGTCTCTGGTTGGAATTCTACTGAACAGATTTATTGGAATCATCTACTACAATGCTAAAACTGACATAGTAAAAATAGCATCTTTGTCCTATAAAGGATTACGAATAGATGACCATGTCCCTAGAAATCAACTAACTTCTTTTAAAATCCTAAAGTACTTCCCTTTGCTCAGTACATTTAGTGATAAGGGATCACTCAAAGAGTATAAAATTGTAGCTCAAACTGGTAAGTTTTAGAGTTGTATTTATTTTATAGAAAAATGTTACAACGGTTGGCTTATAATTAACTACATTAGAATTACAAAATACTAAGGTATAACTAACAAATACATATAAATATTAAAGACATTTTCATAAGCATAAATAATAAAAGACATTCCTAATTAGTAAATTACATAATATAGCAATATCTCAATGGGTTCTTAATAAACTTATATAAAATTAAATACTTAGATCATAATTATTTTCTTGTTATTCATTTCTCATGAATGCTCTTAACTTCAACGCTTCAACTATGTAAAAATAAATATTATTAACACTTTTTTTGGTAAGATATTTTAGGATACATTGTAAATTATATTCATGTGTAAATGAATTTAAATATTTTTCTCTTATCGTATTATACTGACGACAATATGAGTTATTTTCATCATTGAGAGAGACAATTTAATTAATGGTGAAATAAATGAATAAAGTACAAAATCAGGAACTCAGAAAACGGGTTTTAATAAAGAAATAGTTTTTTTTTGTTAAAAAATGAGTGTTTCACAGCCGTTTTTATTTTGTAGGTATGAAACAAGAGTTACTGTAGACGCTTGTGGTCTGTGTTGTAGCCTACCTATCCCGTAGTATGCCTCCCCTCTGATGGGCGAGAAGTGACACAATACTTCCCAATTAGGTGCTGGGTCAACACGAGCACACCGGAAGGTATCCCTTACAAACAATTGTAACCAAATTAAAAATAGAATTTTTCTGTCGGGACGGAAGATCGAACTCGGGAATTTCCGCATGGCAAGAGTGCTTAACCACTAAGCAAATCGCGCGCTATTTACCAAGATAACTTGGCCGCAAACATGATATCACTGCATTCATTGGCGAAACCTTTTTGGATAGGAGTTCTGGAACTTGGCCCTTTTTTGACAGTAGTTTTTTTGTGGGATAGGACTTTTCCATATCCTAATATCTTATTTTTCCCTATATTTCCACCATTTGTCGCTGCTTACATTACATCAGATACTCTTTTTTCCTCACGAGGTTTGAGTAGACCCCGCACAGCTTAGGGAGAGAGCAGAAAAAATTCTAACCTGCTAGAGATCGAACCCTGGTCACTGTATGTGCAAGTCTAGTGTGCTACACACTTGGCCATGGTGACTAGGTGTTTTCATTAATGAGGGTTTATAAAGATATTGCTACATTGGAAACCAGAAAGGAACCTTTGATCCAATGGTGGAAGTATGTACATGTAATTTTTAATGATTCATAGATCCCATTTTAGTACAAATTTGTACCATCAACCATAAATCTACCCCCCGTGAATTGAAATCTTTCAGGTGTCATCAATCCGCTTGTCTACAATTCCATATTTCACCAAGATCTAACTTCCGAAGATTCAAAACCAGGTTCTCCAACAGTCAGTCTTCCACCACCCACTGAACAAGACGTCAACTTTGAAGATATCATCAAGAAAGTTCGTTCAGAAAATGAAAAGAGCGTGAAGAAAGGGAAGGAGTAGTTCAGCAACATGGAGAATGGCTAGAAGTTGAAAGGGTGATTGTGGCAATCATGCTCAGTATTAAATATGAGTATGCAGTATTGACATCACGGCCTACTGGTTTTTAAGCATTCATTTGGCCTGGTGAAAATAATACTCAGGGTAACTCATTAACAATCACTGGTAGTCAAGTAGTTAATGCGCAAGTCTGGTAATCCAGGTAGCGTAAGGATCCATTGGTTTGAATCCCACCCAGTGCATGAATTCTTTCTCAATAATAAGAGTTTGTGACCACATAATAATAAGACTATGAGGGTTAGGTGGTAGAAAATGCATTGAGCATTAACCTCGCCTGGTGGTTACCTTCCACTAAATAGTGTTATTTAATACAAAAAATGGAAATTTTTGACAAAGGACGAGCCAACTTTGAAATAAAGTTGGCTGGAGACCATCACTCACCCCTCCAGCTGTAGCCAAGCTGGCTACAACAACAACAGACCAACGCCTGACATACAGCTGATTAAGTAGGCTGAAGAAAAATGTGAACCTGCTTATAGAGAGAAAGAACGAGATCAATAAAAACCCAATAATATTTGAAGAAAAAATACATGTCTTTATTTAGCCAAATATTGTAATATTGTATAGTATTTACAACAAAATTAGAACGAGCACCTTAGTATTATCATGAAAGTTAAAGTAAGGAAATATAAAATTTGTAATTTTTCAAAAGGGTTGTGGAATGTTGGGCAGCTCATGGAAGATTTAACATGAGTCATTACTACTATTTAGGTAACTAATAAAAAATAATGCAACAGTAACTTCATAAATATGCCCTGAGAAAGTACTTGATATGATTTTATACTTTGATTTATGTACAGTAATTAACAGAACCTACTGAAATTGCCACTTTCTTCTGAACAAGAAGACAATTTCAATAGAAAGCCAAAAAAAAACTCTAGCTAGTTGAGTTCATGTTTAAATAATATCGTCTCATTTAAACTGTCCCACTATGACTAATAAGTCCCATTATATAAGCAATAAGCCCATGACCAAGACACTTATGTGGTGAAAATACCAAATGGGAGAATGACTGGTCATGTCCCGGCCGGATTTCGAACCCGCGACCTCTGAGCAATCAGGACCACGAAATACTCCTGAAATAATGGTCAAAAGTTTTCATAATGGATGTTCCCAAGCGACCTAAGAATAGTTTGTGTTGGCAATTCTGTAAGATTGTAAAATATCAATGGTGGTTTTATCTTATTTATAATCCCCTTTTCAATCACTCTACAGTCTACACAGCAAGATAAGAATCACAGATCCTAATAACTTTGTCACTTTTCAGATTAAATAGCCCTCTAAATCACAAGTCAAAAAGACTTACAGCGTACTGAAATTATGTACAGAAAAAATCACCTTGAAAATATATTGAGAAGGGTTTACAACAATATGACTGGCATACTTATTGGGAACTTAAGGGTTGTGGGTAATTTTTTCGACCAAAAATCGATTTTCCAAAAAAAAAAAAATTAATAAAATAATAATAGACTTCAAGACGGACAGAATAATAAAAAAAAATGAGAAAATTCCAATTAGAAGTCGGTGAAAAACAAGGAGGAATAATGTGTAAAAAAATATACAATTTTACATAGTACAGAGAATCGCCTTTCCTAGACTATAGACAAATACATGAATCAACATACAACACAAGAAACATCAATTTTATAATACCACCAATATCAAATAAATATGGAGAAAGAACATTAAAATACCAAATACCAAAAATGATTAATGAACTACCAATAAAATTAAGAAACATCTTTAGTAGAACTAAAATGAAAAAAGAAATACAGAAACATTATCTATCATCAAACAATGATATATAAAACAAAATTAAGAAGAAATTAATAAATGAAATAAAATGGAATAAGAAGTAAAAATGAGACATAATATTCATACAAGATTAAGAATATATAATATAAGAAGATAAATGATCCACCCGCTAAAAGTACAACAGGTATTGTACTTCAAGGGGATTTTAAGGAAGAAAAAAAAAAATGTGAAATGAAATAAAATTTATTTATTTATTTATTTTTTAAAAAGTAGGTTTTTCGGCACTTACGTACCTTTTTCTCGGGTTCTACTGCATCTGTTCCAGGTCAACACACAGAGCCATGGGAATTTTATTGTGAATTTCCCCCGAAAACTTTGTAAAAATGTAGTCTGTTTCAGACAAGTTGTACTGAAATACCCTTGGCACAGATTTTAGAGTATGAATAGCTCTACGAAAAGAAAAAAAAAAATCGGAGCAAAAAAATATTTTTTTTTTACAAAAACGAACACAATACTTCCGATTTCTAATATTAGAAATTTCTCGGAAGTAAAATCAAGTTGATAGTTTCAGTAGAACCCGAGAAAAAGGTACATGAAAACTAGGAATTTTTCAATCTTGGGAAAAAAATTACCCACTATCCTTAAGACGGACAGTTCATAGATATGCAGGAGTGCGCCGCTCACAAGTCAGAGTGTCCTGGCATGAAAAACTGTGCTGAGTAGTCTTCTACTTGCTTCTTGAGGGCAGCCACCTTGCCTACAATGGTGTCATTCTTGTGTAGACAGACTTTGAAGTCAACCAGCTTGGGCCCGGAAATCTCTTGAATCTCCTTGGCTATGGAAAGACCTGGAATAGGAAATATTTGAGATTTAACTCCTTCTGTTATGGATTGCATTGTCACTAACAGACTGATTTAATTGCAAACCTGATCGGCCAATAGTCAGTCAGTTGACTGTGAGTTCGTGAATAAATCTGTCCTTTTTTTACTTTCTTTATCCTATAATAAGGAAAGTATTGTATTCGTCGAAAATTTCACCTACCCAGTTTTTTTTTATTATGAAACTCTTTATTAGAAGAACATATATATACAAACAAATAATGGTAAAAATTAAATTCCGAAATTGACAAAATTAATATAAACAGGAAAAACATAAACAAAATATATACATATGTCCTAACTAAAGGGCGGGGTTATTGCCTATGGCAATCTCTTCCACCCAACCCTTTTTTAAATGTCGGTTTCAACTGAATGGTCATATCAAGAGGGAGGGGGGTTTTACCTTCCATTTGCCGGAAACTCGCAAACCAGCTTCTTAAATTAAACTCACCCGGCCTGCGTGGGGTCGGGAAGAGCCAGCATCACGAGGGTTCGCATTTGGATGGTAACCTATCCAAGTCTTAACCTCGCTAGACGTTGCTTAACTTCAGGGACAGAACGAGAACTGGTGTATACAACGTGCCATTGATTCAGGCAAAATGTGTTGCTGAACAACTAAGCGATTTTCCTGTATTTTTTTAACACGTTCGTTACCGAACGGCCATATGTGGATGTGTTTGTGTTTTTCTTTGGGACCGAAAACACACATGTGGTTGTTATCAAAATTTTAACGAGGGACAGGACATCCATATATGGCCTTTTTGAGGTAGGTTGTTAGTATTAGAACAGATATAGGATCGATTCTTGTACAAATACGATGCCAAATATGCAACAAAAAAAATTTTGGTGCCCAGGATGCAACAGCGACTTTACCGCCTGGTCCCTACGTAAAACTTGAAAAAAATTGGCTTGGTAACGAACGTGTTAAAAATTGATTCTGTCTCTTGTAATACCATATTACCATGCACTGGTAGTCAAGTGGTTAACGCGCTAGTCTGTTAATCCAGGTTGCGTAGGGATCCGTTGGTTCGAATTCCACTCAGTGCATGAATTTTTCCTCATTAATTTGAGTTTGTCACCACATAGTGGTAAGACTCTGAGGGTTAGGTGGTAGAAAATGCTTTCAGCATTAACCTCACCTGGTGGTTACCTTCCACTAATGAGTGTTGTTATTCTTATATTATTTCGCAAACATTTTTGCCTTTTATTAAAAAAAAATCAGTTTTTCTCCACTCATCTCCTTATTGAATTTGTCCTTGAAACGCCTTCTTTGGATGTCATGTCTTCCTAGAATTTTGACTTGAAATTTTGATACTTAAAATTTTAAAATTCTAGCAGGACTTTATTCTGCCATACCGGCGCGTGCCTGGCTAGTATTATTATTACTAACTAGCCGTTTGCCCGTGCTTTGCAACGGGACTAAATTTCAAATTTACTAAGGCATGGCCGTACTGCTGGACAGCAATGCCTTTTTGAACTTTTTATAATTTTTCTGGACAAAGCGATAATGGTTTTGGGGGGGTCAATTCTGAGACATTTTTCGCTATCTCTTACCGTTTTGGCTAAACAACTCCGGACAAACAAACAAACAAACATAGGTAGGTAGGTAGGTAGTCCTTTTTCTGTTTTTATATAGAGATAAATTGTTGGATATGTGCTCCAATATAGTCTGACAGGCGACGACCACCGTAATATTCTGCGTATCTTTTCAAATTTATTTTATTTATTTATTTATTTACACTTTATTTATTTTTACAAAACAATCATCAACAAGGAAAACAATAATTTTAAAAAAAAACTTAGAAATATGTACAGAAATAATAATAATAAAGATCAATATTAATTACAATTGTTTTGTAACCCGGGGCGAAGTTAATGCCTTAGGCATTCTCTGCCACTTAACCCCGGATACAAAAAAAAGAAAACTAAAACAAATAAAATAAAACATATATATTTACATTATTATAAAGAAAAAAAGAAAAAAAAAAAGGAAACTAAACTGAGGATGGGGAGGTAAGGAAAAGAGGAGAGGGAAAAGACGGGAAGGAGAGAATAAAAAAAAAAAGGGGAAGGAGATATATACAATATAAATATATATCTATGTATACAAGAAGAATTACTGACAACAACGAAAATTATCATCCGTTTAGTAAGTGTTCCTTTGAATGAATCTTGAAAGATAAACGGTTCTGTATTAATTTCAGATCATCTGGTAACTGATTCCAAAGCCTAATAGAATTGACCACAAAAGATTTGCTCTTCACCTATTCACGTCTGCGATTATGCATATTTTTGTGACAGTTAACCATTTATATTTAAGAACAAAGAATAAGGGCGAAATTAATAGACAACATCAATAACTTAAGTCATTGGTAAGCGTCGGTTTTCCCTATCTTACACAGTACGCAATCCGTGACTTAGCGCCGCAGAGGTATTACAAAAACGTCTATTAATTCCGCCCTAAGAAAAACGTAGCTAAGCTCACCTTGGTGAATGAACTCAGCCACCTGAGTCATCTGCTCTTCCTTGAGACCTCGCGTGGTCAAGGCAGGGGTTCCCAACCTGATACCCGACGGGTTCATGGCGCTCTTGTCCCCGGGCACTGGAATATGAATAACAGATGAGAAGAATAGAATAGAATATACCTTGTTTATATGCCGAGGTAAGACTGAAAAGTCCCTTTACTCCAGCAGTCAAACAGGTCTTATATATTTTATGGGATAAATATTTTACATATTAATAACATATAAAAAAAAAACCATGTTTATTTAAAAAAAAAAGCTGAAAAGGTAAAATTAAAAAAAGGAAAAAATAAATAAATTAAATTATAAAAAATAGAAGAAAAATAATGTTAATACACGCACATATGCACACAGATGTACGCACAAACATATACAGTATACACACACACACACACACTGATAAGAGAAAGTTGTCTGGCTAGGGGCGTTAAACAGGGAGAAGACTAGTGTCTCGCTAGAAGACTATAAACAGAGAATAGATTAACTAACCCTAACAAGCAAGGCTAGCTTGCAGTTCCCCAAGGGTTTAATGGCTTATAAAGAAAAAGACCAAGTTCTTATTATGGTTGATCGCACATAGAAATATGTGCTTCATTCAGAACGATCCAACTTTTCAACTAAACTTGGATGGAGAGCATCACTTCCCCAGCTGTAGCCAAGCTGACCTCCAACAACATAAGAAAAAGAAAGAGACTATTTATTGCACGAGGAAAAACGCAAACTGTTAGCGTGATGGGACTCCCTGTCTCAAGCCGACAGGACAGTTCAAATAAAGCACTATTAAACTATACCCCTCCCGTATACTACTAACAGATTAATAGAACAGGAAAATATAGTATTACTGGTAGACCATGAAAGAAAGAGACCAGTGTCCTGTTCCAGAAACACTCTCAAAATCTCCGTTTCAACTGTCACACATCGCACTCGGATTGGTTATTGCGTTCAAATTGATGTTATAGTTGAAAGGGAGATTTGGTGAGAGAGTGTGTTGTGTTGTAGTTGAAAGGAAGATTTGGTGATTATGAGAGTGTAGAGTCATTTCTGGACCGAGGACCTGGAAACACAATAGTATTTTATTTGATTTGAACTTATCACAAAAGCAACAAACAAAAAATATCGTATCTTAGAAGGCAAATAAAAATTGCTTAGGATGGGTCCTCTGTATACAAAAAGAAGAAATGAAAAATAAAAAAAATGATTTATTATTATTTTTATATTATGTTCATTCGGGTCAATGAACCCAGGACTTGTGCACGAACCTGTGTTCTTGTTGCACGCGATGGCGATTTCCTCCAGGACCAGTTCCGCCTTGGATCCTGTGAGTTGGCTCTTCCTCAGATCCACTAGGAGCAGGTGGACATCCGTGCCTCCTGGGAACCAGGACAGAGACAATTGTTATTAGTTATCATATTTGTGTTAATCACTTTCGTGATATCACAACTACTCAAACTCGCTTTACTAAATCTACGCTGAAACCGTGACTTGAACCACCGACCTCCAGGTTACAAGTCTGCCGCCTTATCGATCAAGCTGCTGAGGTCGGTGAAAATTGTTATTATTTTACTCGTCAACATCATAGGGTGGCGTCATCGTGAACGATGGTAGCCAGACAGTGGAGGAATGACATTGGACCTGGAAATTATTCTCTTAGATCAAGATTTCTTTTATAACCAGGTTGTAATTTGTAATTTATTTGCAAAAAAAAAAAAAAAAAAAAAAAAAAAAAAATTAATAATTGTACATAATAGGTAACGTATAATATGTAACATTTAATGCGACTACCCCACACTAAGGGGATGCAGTCCTCTTGTTTTGTTTGTAAAGTTTCTTTTATAAAGAGTTTATTAGACTGGGAAATTGTTCTTTTAGATCAAGATTTCTCTTGGTTAGGTTTCTCTTATAAAGAATTTATTGGACCTGGAAATTATTCTTTTAGATCAGTGGTTCTCAACCTTTTTGCCATCGCGGCACACTCCGGTTGAAGTTACTTATTTTGCGGCACACCCCCCCCCCCCGTAAGAGAAAAAAAAAACATGCAGGGATTTCAATGTTGGTACTTATTTATTCATTTCTGAAATAGACGAAAATTACAATCAAGTGAGCTAGCTAGTGTGATATTTGTGCCTGATGTGTCTTACATAGTTCAGATATGCGAGGTGGAAAACTGGAAAGACAAATCCTCATATTATCTTCAAGAGTAGAAGATAGCATTTTCTGACGTCTCTTGGTTTTAATATTTGTCAAAGCAGAAAACCCGTGCTCACAAAGCCACGAAGTTGAAAATTGTAGAAGCACTCGAATTGCCTCTTTTGACAAAAGTGGGTATTCTCTTTGAATGGATACCCAAAACGAATTCAAAGACATTTCTCCAAATTTTAACTTGAGAGTTCGATCATTTTTCAAATCAATCCCTTCACCTTGGAGCTCAACTTCCGCCGTGTCCGGCATTGCGAGAAACGGATTCCGTATCCAATGATATCGGTCAACATCCAAGTCAGGAAAGTAGCTATTTAAATTTGATTCCAGTGATGAGAGATGTGCTTTCACAGTCTCCAGAACCAAAGGGTTGTGATTCTCTTCTCCTGTAAAGAGTGGGAACATTCCGGTTTGTCCTGCATCCATGTTCAGAAGCCACAATTTGACCTTGTCTTTGAAAGCTGTAAGCTTGTCTGTTGATGTGAGGATATTTTCATTTGGCCCTTGCAAATTTGTATTGACTAAATTTAAATGATGAAATATATCAGCCAAGTAAGCTAATTTTGCTCGCCAGTTGTCATCAGCCCACAAGTCGGAACAGTATTCATCATCCTCTTGTATAAAAAACACCATAAGCTCTTCTTTAAGCTCATACAAACGTGCCAAAACTTTTCCTCTTGACAGCCATCTAACTTCAGAGTGATAAATAAGACATTTGTACTCAGCATCCATTGACTCACACAGTTGAGAGAAAAGTCTACTTTTCAAGGCTCTACCTCTAATTTTGTTGACCATTTTCACTGCATCGTCAAGCACAGATTCCAATTCAGTGTCCAAGGTTTTTTTCACCAATGCTTCACGGTGAATAAAACAGTGGGTAGAGATTATGTTTGGATTTTTCTCCTTTGCCAGAGTGACAAAGCCTTTGATTGAGCCTGTCATACTCGGAGCCCCGTCAGTACATATCCCAACACACTGTTTCCAAGCCAGTCCATTGGATAAGAAGAAAGAGTCCGTTGTCTGCAAAACATCTTTACCGGTAGTTGTTGTTTCCATTTCTTTGAGAAAAAGAAACTGATTACAAATGTCATCATTATCAACAAAACGTATAAAAGCAATCAGGTAGCATTTTCCGGTAGAATCAGTTGACTCATCAAGTTGGATGGCAAAGGGTATATCCTTTACTTTCTGCACTGTATTGTTCTTTATGTCTGCTGACATTTCACCTACACGCCGAGCCACTGTGTCGTTTGAGAGCGGGACTTTCTCAATTTCTGTAGCAGCTTCCTCTCCTACCATACGGCGCACCATTTCGACACATGCTGGCTTTACCAATTTTTCTCCAATGTCATGACTCTTCATTTGTTTAGCAATCATATGAGAGACGACAAAGCTAGACTCGAGAGCTTTTTCCGGAACAGTCATTTTTTTTGAGAACTTGGTTCCTGTCTTCTTGAAATCCAACAGCATTCTCTCAAAGAATTCAATACTTTTGTCTTTCAGATGACTATGCTTTGTTGTGAAATGACGATTTAATTTGCTAGGTACCATGGATTCATTACTTAATTTTTCACCACAAATCATACATTCTGGAAGTGGGTCATCATCTGTTCCTGAAGAAGTGAAACCCATCTTTAAATAACATGCATGGTATTGTCTCTTAAGAGATGCTCTTCCAGCTTTAGAACTGCTAGCTCGTTTTCCCTCATCACTTTTTCTTTCACACTCACTTACATTTGAACTGGACGTAGAAGATTCTCCTGATACCTCAACACGTGGTCTCTTGATTAGAAATCTATCCATTTTAATCCGACACTCAGAATATTTAGATCAAATTAAATTATTCATAAGACGATACCTAGTAATTAATAGGTAATAATTGAAAACAATCCCAGTGATAACTGATAAGAAAGATTTTTAGTAAAAGTAAACAAAAGAATCTCGCATGCGCTGAACTCCCCCCCTTCCTCTTCCTCTTGTCAGCAGGGTGTTTAGTTGCTGACTATTGCGCATAGAATGCGCTAATAGTATTGAATTGACATTTCCTCTTCTTTGCATTGACCTAGGTACCTATCTATGATTTATGATCAGAACACCGAGTTCATTGCTTTGTTTAATTTTTTTTTTTTTTTAATTAGTTATATTGTCTGCTAATTTAGTCATATTATTATCTCTCTTTTTTTTTCATCAAAATCTCGCGGCACACCTAAAAGAAGCTCGCGGCACACTGGTTGAGAATCTCTGTTTTAGATCAAGATTTCTCTTATATCCAGGTTCAACTGTACTAGCCATATCTTCTAAAACTCCTTTTGATTTAAAAGTATGAGAATATTTGTTTAATCTCCCGTAGTTTAATTTAGTAGTAAGTTTAGTTTAGTAGTAATTAAATTTATGTTTTAAATTTAATGTTATTTTGTATAATGAATGCTGTATACTCGTAAGATTATGTAAAAAAAAAAAAACAATCTTAGCTACCTGTCACGACGTGGTATCCCCGTTTCGTCAGCTCGGCAGACAGATGGCTAGCATTGGCTTTCACTTGGGCCTGGTAGGTCTTGAACTCTTGGCTCTGAGCCTGCAGCATGGCTGTGGCAATAGCCCCGATGGCATGGTTGTGTGGCCCGCCCTGCAGACCCGGGAACACGGCTTGGTTGATTTTCTGCTCGTAATCGTAGAAGACTTTCTCGCCACTTTTCGTCACCGTTTTGAGACCTGAATTTTTTAATAAATATGTAATAAGTAGACTTTACAAGACTTTTTTTATATGTAATAAGTGGGCCTTAAAAACACTTTTACGAAAAAGAAAATTGGGGTTGAATACTTGTTATTATTATTTTACGCTTTATTAGGTATAGAGTGGCAGAGAATCGGGGTTAAGTGGCAGAGAATGCCTAAGGCGTTAACTTCGCCCCCGATTACAAAACAATTGTAATTAAAAATTAATATTGATCTTTATTATTTTTTTTTTGTACATACTTCGAAGTTTTTTTTAAAATTTATTGTTATTAATTTTTTGCATTTGGCAATCTCTTCCACCCAACACTTGATATAAGGGAAGATTTGATCTAAGGGAAGAGCGGAGAATGAAGCGTCGCAACGTTGCGAAGCAAAATGTTGCACACAGTGGGATTCCGGCCTTATATTCCTTTGTGGAAGAGAAGCCGGCATCAGCAGCTCAATCGAAAAGGCGGTGTATCCGTAACTGGAGGTCGGTGGTTCGAGTCCCAAGGTCAGCGTTGCGAGACAAAATGTTGCACTTAGTGGGATTATAATGTACCCAACCCTCATAATGTACCTTTGCGGAAGAAGATGACACCGGCCCTGGGGCCCCGCAGGCCCTTGTGGGTGGTGGTGACCACCAGGTCCGAGTACTGGAAGGGGGAGGGGATGGCCCCCCCGGCTATCAGGCCCGACACGTGAGACATGTCGGAGAACAGGAGACAGTCGTTCTCGTCACAGATCTGACGAAAACGGGCGTAGTCCAGACAGCGCGAGTAGCAGCTGATACCTGGGAACATGAGACAGAGCACATTGGAACACGAGACATTATGAACACATTGGAACATGAGACATTATGAACACATTGGAACATGAGACAGAGCACATTGGAACATGAGACAGAGCACATTGGAACATGAGACATTATGAACACATTGGAACATGAGACATTATGAACACATTGGAACATGAGACAGAGCAATGGGAACATAAGACAGAGCACATTGGAACATGAGACATAATGGGAACATGAACTAGAACAGAGAACAGGAGACAGTCGATCTCATCACAGATCTGATGGAACCACGCGAGTAGCAGCTGATACCTGGGAACATGAGACAGAGCACATTGGAACATAAGACAGAGCAATGGGAACATTGGAACATGAGACATAATGGGAACATGAACTAGAACAGAGAACAGGAGACAGTCGTTCTCATCACAGATCTGTCGGAACCGCGCGTAGTCCAGACAGCGCGAGTAGAAGCTGATACCTGGGAACATGAGACATTGTGAACACATTGGAACATGAGACAGAGCAATGGGAACATAGGACATAATGAGAACATTGGAACATGAACTAGAACAGGAGACAATCGTTCTCATCACAGATCTGTCGGAAGCGCGAGTAGTCTAGACAGCGCGAGTAGCAGCTGATACCTGGGAACATGAGACATTATGAACACATTGGAACATGAGACATAATGGGAACATTGGAACATGAACAGAGAACAGGAGACAATCGTTCTCATCACAGATCTGTCGGAAGCGCGAGTAGTCTCGACAGCGTGAGTAGCAGCTGATACCTGGGAACATGAGACAGAACATATTGGAACATAGGACATAATGGGAACATTGGAACATGAGACAGAGCACATTGGAACATAAGACATAATGGGAACATTGGAACATGAACTAGAACAGAGAACAGGAGACAGTCGTTCTCGTCACAGATCTGATGGAACCATGCGAGTAGCAGCTGATACCTGGGAACATGAGACAATATGAACACATTGGAACATGAACTAGAACAGAGAACAGGAGACAATCGTTCTCATCACAGATCTGTTGGAACCGCGCGTAGTCCAGACAGCGTGAGTAGCAGCTGATACCTGGGAACATGAGACATTAAGAACACATTGGAACATGAGACATAATGGGAACATGAACTAGAACAAAGAGATAGGAAATGTAAGAAAACAGGGTCGGCATTGTTCAAGCTCTTTTTCATGATTAAGCATTACCCTCACCGGGGTTACCTTCCACTAAAGAGTATTTCTGAGATCTTGGACTTTTTCTTTATAAGACATTAACTTTGGGAAACTGCCTCTTGTCATAGTCTGCAGGCTTGTCATAGTCCACTATACCGGACTCTGGGTTACTACTAATAATAATAATAATAAAGACACCCACCTGCAATGATGAGCTTGGGTTTGAATATCCTGGCCGCGTCTGCTAGCTTGTCATAGTCCACTATACCGGACTCTGGGTTACTACTACTACTAATAATAATAATAAAGACACCCACCTGTAATGATGAGCTTGGGTTTGAATATCCTGGCCGCGTCTGCTAGCTTGTCATAGTCCACTATACCGGTGGCTGGGTTACTACTACTACTAATAATAATAATAAAGACACCCACCTGTAATGATGAGCTTGGGTTTGAATATCCTGGCCGCGTCTGCTAGCTTGTCATAGTCCACTATACCGGTGGCTGGGTTACTACTACTACTACTAATAATAATAATAATAAAGACACCCACCTGCAATGATGAGCTTGGGTTTGAATATCCTGGCCGCGTCTGCTAGCTTGTCATAGTCCACTATACCGGTGGCTGGGTTACTACTACTACTACTAATAATAATAATAATAAAGACACCCACCTGCAATGATGAGCTTGGGTTTGAATATCCTGGCCGCGTCTGCTAGCTTCTCATAGTCCACTATACCGGACTCCGGGTTACTACTAATAATAATAATAAAGACACCCACCTGCAATGATGAGCTTGGGTTTGAATATCCTGGCCGCGTCTGCTAGCTTGTCATAGTCCACTATACCGGTGGCTGGGTTACTAATAATAATAATAACACACGAAGAAAATCAACCTGCCTTATTTCATTGTAAGAAAGATACAGAAAAGCGTGTTACTTGAAACATGCCGTATTGTTAGAAAAGTTCTAAGCACTTAGAAAAGAAAACCCCGCCTCATCTTATGCTCACTACAACCATCACGAAGCTATGTTTGTCCTCTCTGCAGCTTATGAAGATGTTTCAGAAACCTCAAATTATTATGATCATATCTGTGTTTGCTATGTTAGCCCATAGATAATGTATGTACCATTTAAATAAATGAGAAAATATATCATAAAGACACCCACCTGCAATGATGAGCTTGGGTTTGAATATCCTGGCCGCGTCTGCTAGCTTGTCATAGTCCACTATGCCGGTGGCTGGGTTCACCTTGTAAGGCATGGACTCGAAGAAGATGGAAGTGGCCGATATCTTCTTCTTGGCCGTGTAGAACCCGTGGGTGAGGTGACCACCGTCCGGGAGATCCAGCCCTGGAGGGAGGGAATATTGAATTTGAAGGCATCAGGGAAAAAAAGAACATCATCATATCATAGGGTGGCGTCATCGTGAACGATGGTAGCCAGACAGTGGAGGAATGACACAGCACTTTCACCATTGTCTGTACAAGGAGGCTAATAATTGACAAGTGCCCCCAGAACCAAGCCAATGCTGGTCTACTCCCTGATTATAGTCCCCCAGCCAGACTGCAGGTCTACTCCCTGTTTATAGTCGCCCAGAGTCTAAAATTTTGAAAAATGATTTTATTGCGTCATTTTACTGCGCATAGAAAGTGGTTTGTATAGGTAAGGTAAGACCAAACATGGGATAAGGGATCAGAGTCTCGAGATATTTGGTTTTTAAAAATGTGTACACAGGGGAATAACGCACGGAGTCCTTATTTAAAATCGCTCTCCCGATTTTTTTTTTTTTTTTGATTTTGTGACTCTGTTCTTTTCCCCCTGATTCCTTCATTTGTAAACTTGAGCCAGGCTCCCACTAAGTGCAACATTATAATAATAATAATAATGATAATACTCTTCAGTGGAAGGTAACCACCAGGCGAGATTAATGTTCAAATTGAGAGAAACGCTGCGAAACTTTTTTTTTTTTAGTAGCTACGCTAGGGAAAAAATTAATTCGGTCCCCCTGGCCCCGACATAAGGTTGTCTCCACTCTAAAAGCAGGTTGCTCTGGTTTACCGTGCAAAATTTCAAACTCATTCAGTTAGCCCTTCCAAAGATATACGACTATCTCGTACAGTATACGGGGGTTTCCAGACTTTTGCCCCACCCTGTATACATACCTATTACATGTCAATACCCAAGTTTAATAGTATTGTGTAATAAAAACTCTAGTTAAGAAGACGTTTCAGATAAAAAATGGCATGTTTTTTTTTTATCTGAAACGTCTTTTTTACGTTTTTTATCTGAAACGGCATGTGTGCGTATACGTCTTTTAATTTTTTCATGAAAAAAAACGAACAATAAATTCAACATCCACGTCGAAAATATGAGATAACAAATTTAATGTTTTATCACTGGCACGTTTTATCATCAAGGTAGGCGCTGGTAGTTTCACTGATAAGGCATCAACGGAGAAATTGGCTCATGGTTCTGAACTAGTTCAAGCCCAGCACTTTGCTACCGGAAGATTTTCGTCTATGGTCAAAGGGTTGGGTGGAAGAGATTGCCACAGGCAATAACCCCACCCTTCAGGTAGGACATAGCTTTTTTTTCTTTTTTGTTCTTTTTTTTTAAGTGGGGTTTAACGTCGCTTTCAACTGCCATGGTCATATCACGACGGGGGTTTTACCCTCCATTCGCAGGAAACTCACAAACCTGCTACTCACATTGACCTCACCCAGCCTGAGTGGGGCCGGGAAAAGCCAGCGTCACGAGAATTAGAATTTGAATGGTCACCCATCCAAGTCTTAACCTCGCTGGATGTCGCTTAACTTCGGTGTTCTGAAGGGAACCGGTGTATTCAACATGCCATCGACGCTGGCTTTTTTTTTTTTTTTACTTTCCTTATCCTATAATAAGGAAAGTATTGTATTCGTCGAAAATTTGACCTACCCAGTTTTTCACATTTCTGGACGAATTATAGCCTCAGGATACCAAAAAAGTTGTTTTCAGCCATTGGTCCGTGCGTCTGTCTGTCTGTCTGTCTGTCTGTCTGTCTGTCTGTCTGTCTGTGTGTAAACAGGATATCTCGAGAACGGTAAGAGCTAGAGACTTGAAATTTGGTATGCTAATTATAATTATACACCAGACGAACCACGAAACTTTTGGTTGCAATCGGCCGCAGACTGCGGCCGCAGGACCGCAAATATTGGCCGCAAGTGCCGCTTCTTTGAATTGGTTAAAGATACAAAAAAATATTAGAGAACAATTATGTCTTAGATTAAAAAAATAATAGGGGTCTCTTCTGATCATTTTTTTGATATCTTGAACTTTTTGGACCTCGGCCCCAATTTACCGGTATTTTGGGGGGACCCGCTTTGATTAACTTTTTTATTATTTATCGTAGATGGGGGTTGTGACATATCAAATCCAATGATTTTGAGGTGCTGATTACGAATTTGATATTGATTTTTAGCTAAATGTTACCTTTGAGTCACCAGTGGCTTTTGGTCCTGTTCCAATTCCTAATAATTATGATAAGGAAAGTCGTGTGATGTTTACACCAGATTTTTTTTTTTTTTGTTCTTGTTTCCTTGTTCAATCTATTTATTTTTTTATTTTTTTTCATTGTATTTTACTGTACATATATATTTTTGTCTTACCTAATAAAACATACTATAATAATAACAATACTATTTCCACAATTTTGCGGCTGTGTCTCGCGCACAGCCGCGGAACACAATGTATTTTTTATGGGGTGACTTTGTCCCCGATACATTCCTGGGTCTCCAGTCGCATCGCTCATAAATATATGTGGTTCCGGACGAGCCAACTTTGAAATAAAGTTGTCTGGAGACCATCACTCACCCCTCCAGCTGTAGCCAAGCTGGCTACAACAACAACATTACAAATAATAATATTAATACATAATAGTTCATTGGACATATTTAATAATGAAATGTACAAGGCTCAACGTCAACATTATAGAAATGATAAAATAAAGGCACTATTAAACTAATACTATTACAGTTTATAGAAATAGGCTAGGAAAGGATAAAATATTGGGTTGATTTATGTAAACCAATATTTTAATCATGTAATATTTGCCCATTTCGCCTATTGGTTTGATTTATGTAACCCAATATTTTAATCATGTAATATTTTCCCATTTCGCCTATTGGTTTGATTTATGTTACCCAATATTTTAATCATGTAATATTTTCCCATTTCGTCTATTGGGTTGATTTATGTTACCCAATATTTTATTCATGTAGTAGTCACTGTGGCAGAGCGAGTTAGCGCGCTAGGCATTGCACACATGGTGACCTGGGTTCGATTCCCAGCGGGGGAGAATTTTTTCTGCTCTGTACTTGGATGTTCGGGGTCCACTCATACCTCGTGAGGAAAAATGAGTAGCTGCTTTAATGTGAAGCAGCGACCAGTGGCAGAATCTTAGGCAAAAAAATAATACAAGATATTGTAAATTAAAGTGGTAAAGTCCTATGATTCTGCGCTACCCACTAAAATTGTGACATAATAACACAAAGAAAAAGCATTATTATATTTTATTCATGTAACAATTGCCCGTTTTGCCCCTCGTCTTCTGCACTGGTAACTCACCCATGATCCTCCCGTGGGGTTCCACCAGTGCCGTATACACGGCGAAGTTGGCGGGCGACCCCGAGTAAGGCTGGACGTTGCACCCCCACTGCTCAGGGTCCAGGCCGAAAGCTTGCAGCGACCTCTGCTGGGCGAGGACTTCGATTTTGTCGATGAACTCGTTGCCTCCGTAGTACCTGGGGGGTGTGGGGGTTATAATATTACATAGATTTTATTTATTTATATATTTACAAAACAAATGTTACAAGTTGTACAAAATAATATACAATGGCAATATACAGTGCAAAGAAAGATTACATTATGGAAAAATAAAAAAAATAAAAAAAGTTCGGCAAAAATTTAGCATTACATAGATTTTAGAAAATAAGTAACCACAAAATGAGCCCCTGTGTGAGATTGAGTAATGTGTGGTATCACACTTACTCAAACTTACACTGCTAAATTTTTGCCGAACTTGGGACTCGAACCACCAACCTCCAAGTTTACGAGTCCACCGCCTTGGTCCCAGTATTCCAACAGTAAGCCCCAAGACGTATTCTTGTGTTTTCAAAATCTCAAACGGGATGATAAGGATAACTTGTCATGTCCCGGCCGGGTTTCGAGCCCGCGACCTCTGGATTACCAAACCAACGCCTTGACCCCTGAGCTACAAGGACTGTCTACGTGTCTGGCTGAGGGAGGTTAAACAGAAGACCAGTGTCTCGCTAGAATACTATAAACAGAGAATAGACAAGCCAGCCCTAACAAGCAAAGCTAGTTTGCAGTTCCCGAAGGGTTTAATGGCTTATAAAGAAAAAGCCCAAGTTCTCATGATACTTTATTGCACATAGAAATATGTGCTTCAGTACGAGCCAACCTCTCCACTTAAGTTGGCTGGAGACCATCACTCTCCCAGCTGTATTATGTCGTCAAGATCCCAAATGGGAGAATAACTTGTCATGTCTTGGCTGGATTTATTTTTTATTTATTTATTTATTTAGAAACTCTTTATTAGTAGAACATATACAGGGTGGACCAAAAAAACGTTTACACCCGTTAATGGTAGATTACTGACGACATTTCCAGCCCGGATCTGCAATCCGTTTTTTCGGATTCGCCTTTATAACTGCACAAAGTGATTTTTTGCAACTTTCTGAAAAAGTCCGACTTTAGCTTATTCTTCAGGTCAGAACTTTTTTCCTGTTAAAGATGAGTTAGTTCTGAACAATTCTGCAGAAAGCCAATAAAATTTCAATGTTTCTAGTTACACTACTTTGTTTTTTACGGTTTGGTTTGTCATATTTTTTTACACTTAAACAGAAAAAAAACACACGAAAAAACTTTTTTACTACATAAAACACTCGACATTTGTCCGAACAAATTTTGGCACAGACACGGGCAAGTTTGATAAAAGTTGGCGGCCACCTCGAGGATGATAAAAAATAATTTTACGATTTTTTATCACGTGATCTTCTGGGAAAAACTATTAGATGTTTGCCAAAAACTCATCAAAAATCCTAAGAGTTTTCTAGCTGTAGACTGTGTAAGGGCGTCTTGTATTGTTTACCAAAATTGTTTACATTTCTTTTTTTGAATACCGCGGTCTCACATGCCTTCATTAGCCAGTTTAGGAAAATTCAAATGATAATTTTCGTGCATTTCAGATTGTCAGTGGTGTTAGCTAAATGTGGTAGTGCTAAGAGTGTTAGTCGCATGACCGAGGTTCAATTCTCGGTGGTCAATATTATTTTAACTATTAAAAAAATCTGAGGGGAATATTTTATTCATACCTGTATCTGACCTGTTGTAACACCAACAACTTATGGTTTTTTTGGGGGTAATACCATCTGTAAATTGAGTTATATCAGATACTATTGGTATCACAATACACATTATTATTATTCATGTAAGCCCCTGAGAGACTGCCTTGATAATGTAAGGATGGTTTTTCTTATGCTTCCCAACGAGAGAAAAAAAAAACTAGATTTTCCTAACGAAAATAGAGTTTATGAAATGAAGCCAGGTAAATATGTAGGTAGGTTCTTCTATCATAAACAATACTAATTAAATAACAAATATTTATCGATTGCCAACTCTTAATAGAAATCTTGAAAAAAAACAAGATAATATTTCGTAAAATTAATAAACTTTTGCAGTCTTTATTATGTTTTATACTATTTTGATATAAACAAAAAGGTATTAAAAAAAAAACATTTTGTGTTAGTATGATCAATGAGAAACGATTAGAAGCGCACGATTAGCTCAGTGGTAAGCTAGTCACTTGCCATGCGGAAGATCCCACCCCGGTCCGAACGCCAGAGCCAGCAAGAAATTCATGACTACAAAATAAAAATAAATAAATGTGTTTCTTTGTGTTATTATATCATAATTTTTAGTGGGCAGCGCAGAATTATAGGACTTTACCATATCTTTTAATATCTTAATATCTTATTTTTGCCTATAATTCCTCACGAGGTATGAGTGGACCCCAACACCCAAGAACAGAGCAGAAAAAATCCTGTCCCGCTGGGGATCGAACCCAGGTCACCGTGCGTGCAATGGCTAGCGCGCTAACTCACTCGGCCACGGTGACTTCTGACTACAAAATAAAAAAGACTGTTGCCATTTTTTATTTAGCCATAGTACACACTTTGGATTCTCCTCACACAAATTTTTGGAACCAATGATGACTTAAGTACCTTAGTTCTAACTCAGAACTGTCCCTCTACCTTATACCTTCTTGCCTCTCTCTCTTTCGCTCTCTCTCTCTCTCTCCCTTCTCAATTCCCTCAGAGGAACTGTTGGAAGTGGCGTCCACCTTCCTGGATGCAAAGGTTGAACCTCTTCATCATTTTCCCTCGAATGTTGCGGAAGATTCCAGGTTTTTCTGTCAGGTCATCTAATGCCAACAGGATTCTTGCTACCAGACTCTGCTACTCTTGCGTCTCCACTAGTATTTCGTAAACTATGTTTTTCACGTGATCTCAAATGTTCCTGTTGGGAGCTACATATGCTAAATGCATATCTGCCATTTCAGCATCCGAATAATAATAATTATATAACTTGTACTTAAAAAAAAACTCAAGAAGTTTAAAGATAATATTTCATAGAATGCAGAAAAATATGCTTGGAAACTATCATCGAGAAACAAACAATCATTCATTTGACTGGCCTTTAATTAATTCCAAGGAAAATAATTATCAGACATAAATTAGCTAATTACTCTTTGAGTACAAGACGACCCTACACGGTCAACACTTTTAAGATTTTGAACATCATTTTTTGAGACTTACCTGGTTCGTTTTCCCAGAAGATCACGTAATAAAAAATCGTAAAATTATTTTTTAGCATCCTTGGGTTGCCCGCCAACTTTTATCAAACTTGCCCGTGTCTGTGCCAAAATTTGCTCGGGCAAATCTTGAGTGTTTCAAAGTGTAAAAACTTACATGAGAATTTTTTTTCTATTCACGTGTCAAAAAAGATGCGAAAACAAACTGTGAAAAACAAAGTAGTGTAGCTAGAAACATCGAAATTTTGTTGGCTTTCTGCAGAATTGATCAGAATCAATTCATCTTTAACAGGAAAAAAGTTTTGACCTGAAGAATAAGCTAAAGTCGGACTTTTTCAGAAAGTTGCAAAAAATCACTTTGTGCAGTTATAAAGGCGAATCCGAAAAAACGGATTGCAGATCCGGGCTGGAAATGTCGTCAGTAATCTACCATTAACGGGTGTAAAACGTTTTTTTTGGTCCACCCTGTATACAGACAAATAATGGTAAAAATTAAACATGAAATTGACAATATTAATAATATAAACAAGAAAAAAAAAAAAAAAATATATATATACATTTGTCCTAACTAAAGGGCGGGGTTATTGCCTATGGCAATCTCTTCCACCCAACCCTTAAGTTGGCTGGAGACCATCACTCTCCCAGCTGTGACAATGAAGATCCCAACTTGTCATGTCCCGGCCGGGTTTTGATCCCGCGACTTCTGGATTACCATGGATTACCATACCGACCACTTGACCACTAAGCTACCGGGACATACTCAATCAATCAATCAATCAAATATTTTATTGTGTGATAATTATGTGATAATAATTGATTGATACTCGATATACGAATACCGATTGTTATTATTATTATACAACACTTTATTAGACACAAAAGGACATTATGTACATACAAATAATAATTTTAACAGTGAAAAAATGAAAAAAAAAAACAATATATACAATAAAAATGAAAAAGAATAGAAAATATATAAAAACATATGTCCTAACTAAAAGGCGGGGTTATTGCTTATGGCAATCTCTTCCACCCAACCGGTTGTCTACTCACCGCTCGCCCGGCAGCCCCTCCGAGTACTTGTTGTGCAGACAGGAGCCCAGACACTCCAGCACTGAGAGGGAGGTGAAGTTCTCCGAGGCTATCATCTCCAGCCCCTTGATCTGTCTCTGCTTCTCCTGCTTGATGAGGCCATACAGCTCGGGGTCCGTCTGGGACAGACTGCCTGTCAGCATGGCGGAGGAGGACATTCTTTCGACAGCCTGCGGATAGAATAGAATAGAATAGAATATACCTTGTTTATACTGCCGAGGTAAGACTGAAAAGTCCCTTTACTCCAACAGTCAAACAGGTCTTATATATTTTGAAGGATAAATATTTTACAATTTAATATATAAAAAAAAACTATGTTTATTTTTTAAAAAAGCTGAAAAAGTAAAAATGAAAAAAATAAATAAGAAAAAAAAAAAAAAAAAAAGTGGATGAGCGATCAAATGTAATAATATCGCCTTATTTAGATTTACTTTTTATTTCAATCAGTCAATTTTTTTTGTTCCCAATTATAATAATATAATAATAATGCTTTTTCTTTGTGTTATTATGTCACAATTTTAGTGGGTAGCGCAGAATCATAGGACTTTACCACTTTAATTTACAATATCTTGTATTTTTTTTTTTTTTTTTTGCCTATGATTCTGCCACTGGTCGCTGCTTCACATCAAAGCAGCTACTCATTTTTCCTCAGGAGGTATGAATGGACCCCGTTCCTAATTTTTGTATTGTATAATGGAGAAAAAATTAGTTTTTAACACACCCCTTCAATGTTCATCACAAAATATTGCCAAAATTTCGAAACAAGATGTGGCACTCACTGAGACATCAGTGATGTGATCCCGGGTTTAGTGGTACAACAAATTAGCCATATGAACGGCTCTACCCAGGCAAATTAATGTGGGTAATTAGTGGTTAAGTTTCCAGCGAATGGAGAGTAAATGTGCAGGCAGGCAGGATCTCATCATGTTTACTTTTCTGGTAAGGAAGGCACTACAAGTTTCAACAGTGCAAGCGCAGCGTTGATGGCGCGTTGAATGCACCGGTTCTCGTAGGATCACCGAAGTTAAGCAACGTCCAGCGAGATGAAGACTTTGTGGTGCTGGCATTCCGGCCCAACCCAGGCTGGGTGAGGTTAATGTGGATAGCAGGTTTGAGAATTTCCTGCGAAGGGAGGGTAACACTCCCGCCGTGATATGATCATGCAGTTGAAAGCAACATTAAACAAAAATGAATTAATAAAATTTATATTCAATGGGACAAGATCTAATTCCTGTTAAACTTGAGCTTCTGATTTATTTTATTACTGAAAGTTGGATAAAAATAATAACACTATTTCTTGAAGGAATTTGGTAATTATTTTAACAAAATTACAGAAGTCAGATAACAAGTTTTCTAGATTAGATAACAAGTTTTCTTTTTAGTTATTCATAAAGGAATAGTTGCATAATTTATTTATTGTTATGTAATGCACTGAAGTCAAATCAATCTCTTATGTAATTATATCAGCTATTCATAAGAAATAGAGTCTAACAAGGTACTCTATGTAAGATAATAAAACTGAGCTCAATAGGTGTAGGTAAAGGACATAAATGATAATAATAATAATGTTTTTCTTTGTATTATTACATCACAATTTTAGTCGATAGCACAGAATCATAGGACTTTACACCACTTTAATTTACAGTATATTGTTCTTGGCCTATAATTCTGCCACTGGTCACTACTCAAATTAGAGCAGCTACTCATTTTTCCTCACGAGGTATGAGTGGACCCCGAACATTCAAGTACAGAGCAGAAAAAATCCTGCCTTGCTGGCAATCTAACCCAGGTCACCATGTGTGCAATGTCTAGCGCATTAACTCACTTGGCACATAAATAACATAAAATGCTATATTTTTTCACTAACCTAGTTTATTGTTAGTTAAGTGTATCAAGCAATTAGATACAGACTCTTATTTATTAACAATTTACACCAAATTTTTTTTTACTTCTTTTTTTATAAATTCAATGATCATTAAAAATAACAAATATGTCTAGTAATTTTTTTTAATTAAAACTAGCTATAAACTTTAACTTTAAGGCATTCAATACTTTTGTTGTCTTCATTCTAAAGAGTTAAGAGGTTTGAAGTGATTGCCAAATTATTACTATTCATTGTAATTTTTCATTTTTTTATTTTTTATTATTATTATTATTTTTTTTTTTTTTTTGGAGATACAATGAAACAAATTTCTAGAAAAAGAAAAGACACTTGATAGGCATAAAAAAAACTGACCCATTGAGTTTTTAAAATGTTCTAGTAATACTTACAATGACCTACATGGACACAGAAAACTTGCCACTAAAATGCATAAGCTTACAACTTACCTACCTACTAATATTAAGAACCTATGTTTCAAGCCTAATTGTTTTTGGGCTGTATTATAGAACAGGATTAAATGATAGGCCAGACACTCCCTCAAGTCAGAGTTTCAACCAATCACAGTGCACTAAAGAACAACTTGAGGGACAGTGTGGCTTATCTTAAAATATCAGGGCATTTAAATATTTTAGAATAAAATACCTTGTTCTTTTATTAATTTTCATGCATATTAAAAAAAAAATATATATATATACACTCACCGGAAGAATTAACCGGACACTTCCTGTTTTCCCCTTTAACACCGTGTATTTCCATGCGGCTGCAAAAGGTTGTAACTTCTACTGTAGATAACTTTTTTAAATGACTTTTGTTTTGTATAAAAGAAAACAGATTAAGGATTTACACTCATTATAAGAAAAAAATCAGGAAAAATCATTGCAACTCATGGAAAGAAAAATTTAAAATTTCAATTTACCGTATTTTTGAGATTTTTGAAACATCCTCAATGAATTGTGTTTTTTTTTTTAAATCCTTGTATTAGTAGGTCATGTTGAAATTGAAATCTTTAGGTTTTTGTATTTTTAAGAAAAATCGAATGATAAAAATAAAACAGTGAACTGAGTGTGTTCTAAATAAAACACCTCTAAAATTCTGTGTTTTGCAAGTTTACATTTGTCTTTCCATGAGTTGCAATGATTTTTCCTGATTTTTTTTCTTATAATGAGCTTAAATCCTTAATCTGTTTTCTTTTATACAAAACAAAAATCATCGGAAAATGTTATCTACAGTAGAAGTTACAACCTTTTGCAGCCGCATGGAAATACACGGTGTTAAAGGGGAAAACAGGAAGTGTCCGGTTAATTCTTTCGGTGAGTGTATATATATAAGGTATTTCATACCCTGTGGTGCAATCATTAAAATAATAGGTAAAGGTTTAAAAAAATACATGCATTAGAACAATAAATGCGTGTTTCAAAATCTTTATATATAAATGTCAAAGTCACTGACTGATTGACCACTGACTGATCATCGCTCTACAGCCCAAACCGTAATACCTAGCGAGCTGAAATTTGGTAGGTAGCTTTGTCTTATAGTCTAGATGTGCAATAAGACGGGATTTTTTGAAATTCCCACTACAACACCTGCCATTGGCGAAAAAGGATTTTTTGCTTTCACGGCCATGCCTCGGCCCGCAAAGCGGGCGACAGCCCACTTGTAAATTATAAAGGTAGGTCTGTGTTAAAATACATTTTACCTACCATGAGAATAATTATATTTTTATCAAAAAAGGAATAAATAAATTTTAAGAAATTTAAATAATTTAAAAAAAAAGAATCTTAAGAAAAAACATGCATTTGAAAAAGCAAATAACAGTCAATAGATACCTTTATGACAGAACTACACTGAAGAATGCGTCGGGGGATCATAGTACAGAAATACTATGTTCAAATGAAAGGAAAGACTATCAAGAAACAAGATAAAATATTTGTTCACTTATTAAAGTTTTACTGATTAATATAATCAACAGGTAATGTTATCACTAAAATTAAATTATCGCATCTGATCAGAGAGGAAAATAATCAAGACATTGGACACATTACATTTGATGAACAACCATCACATGAATTTTTTTTTATGATAACCTCACATTGAAAAAAATACTCTTTATGCTAGGTTCAGAATAGAATAGAATAGAATGATATTTTTATTGCTCATTTCAAATACATTACAGTACATTTGAACAACCTGTCACTTAAATGTAATATGATAAAAAAAAAAAAATAATAATAATAAAAAATAAAAAAAATACAATTTATTAATACCTATGATGCATCAGAGCAATATTTAAATTATTGTGTGATTGAGGGTAGTTCTTGAACTTAATGCCAAATATTGGTATAA
Source organism: Bactericera cockerelli (assembly GCA_024516035.1). Classification (NCBI taxonomy): domain Eukaryota; kingdom Metazoa; phylum Arthropoda; class Insecta; order Hemiptera; family Triozidae; genus Bactericera; species Bactericera cockerelli. Next base: position 12,139,812 of record CM044961.1, read on the forward strand.
TATGTGTGTTCATGTGTAGGTAATGCAAATTGGAAAGTTGTTTTAGAAGAAGAAAGGAGTAACTTCTAATATGCCTTCAGGCATTGGATGAATTAACTTCACATTTTATTAAGTGGCTAAAAAGATGGAAAAATATTCAATAGGTATACTTACCAAATAAATTATTACTTAATAAATAAAATTAATTATAAAGAAATTCTTTTCACAACAAAAATATAAGTATTATTTTCTTATTCAGTGGAGGACTATGAAACACTATGGGAGAACTGTTTTCAATTTCTAATACAATCTTTCATCAAATTACAGATGATGATGCATTAGATCTTTGTTATGTAATTCTAATTAATATGACCTTTCAACAGAGATAAGGCTCCTGTGTGATTCATTAATATCAGTATCAGATCAGTTGTGATTTGTGATCAGATGACAGGAGTAGTCAGTGAACATGCATGTCATGAATACTGGGCATCATGGATAATTTTTAACAGACCAGGAAAAACAGTTATAAGATGAAACAGATACCTATTTGGCTATTGTATTAGAACTTTTATTGTGCCTACATTCTTATGTTAGCATCTTTTCATTAGTAGGTGATCTTAGTTAGGTACTAATTAATACCTGTACTGCCACAGTAACAAGTAGTTCATCTACAACTAGGGCTAGATATCCATCCCTGCTTGCACAAGTACCTATCTGGAAGTCAGTATTCTCTAGATGCTGACTTTATCCACTTATAACGGTCCCATATTGATTAGTTACCTCTTGATTATGCTACACAGATGATGTGAAATTTTGGGTTTTCTACCTACGTAAATCTATCAAACTCGCGTACGTAACTTCTAGAAAAACAACTTTTGTTTTTAACTGATAAAATGGTTGTTATTAAAATTGTTTTCTCCAACCCAATCAGTCAAATCACCAAAAAAAAAAACCACATCAAATATTTCCAAATTTGACAAAATTCAAAAATTAAAAACTCGCGCTCAAATATTTTGAAACGTGATTATTCAAAAAACGATTTTTTGGTCATGCAGTGCTTCCCAACATGGTAGGCGGCAAGATTTCCTTTTTTGCCAAAAACTTTTTCTTGTTTATTTTCGGTTTTTTTCATTAGTCTGCAAGAAAGCTCCGCCCTCATGTGCCTGACTGAGCCATGGCCGAATATCATATACATAGTAATATTACCTTTTTTTACCGTCCGACTAGGACTAATAAGCCCCATTATTGCAACAGTAAGTCCCAAGAGTCCAAGATTCGACGTATTATAATCATGTAGTCTCAATTTCTGGATTTCGAACCCGTGACCTGTGGATTACCAGACCGACGAGCGAGCCCTAGATAACATCATCTAACGGAATAAACTGTGTGCTATACCCAAGACATTATACAGGGTCCGCAAAAAAAAGGAGCCACTCGAAATATCATGAGAACGGATTAAAATTTTATAAAATGCTATACACGACTACACGTGTACCATAATATCGATATTATGGTACACGTGTATAGCATTTTATAAAAATTTAATCCGTTCTCATGATACAGTAGAATCTCGCTAAATCGAAATCGAAGGGACTGGAGCAAAATTTCGATTTATCGAGATTTTCGAATTATCGAGATTTCGATTTAACGGGAGGGGTGAAATAAAAAATTCGAATTATCGAGAGTTTTCAACAAGATTTTTTTAATGAAACAATAGGTACATATCTCGTAATATTGTATGTATTATTCAGGTTGTACAAACATATACCTACTTACAAACAAGAGTATGGATACATACTCGTACCTATCTATTTTGTGAAATAGTCAGTGATCTTTTTTTGGACCAACTGTTGACGCTGGTGATCGTCAATGACATTGTCCAAAGTAACTATAGCCTGAAACGTACTGTCCTCCACACCTTCTGATTGGAAAACAAACTGGCGCAAAGTATTGATACATTCTCGAGCCGCTCTTGCGGTGACAGTGACAGTAGGTGCTGGATCGCTGCTCTCGTCCTCGGGTTCATTATCTTGTCCTGATAAAATCTCTTCATCGGTCATAATACCAGCCACGGCCACATCATCATCAAAATGGACATAGTCAGCAAAAGTAGTAGATTCTCGAGCTTCGCTAGGGACAATCAAGTTCCATTCCGGGAAGCCATACGATACACAGTTCTCTTCAGGATCATCAGGGTGAATTTCTTCCTCTTCTTTTCGGAAACCACAAGTTTTGAAACAGTTCCTTATGGTTTGTTGAGTGACATTTCTCCAGGCTTTATCAGCGATGCTCATTGCAGTCAAAACAGAGATTTCAAGGGTCTTCTCTTCTTCAATCGCACTTAATGCCTTTCGAACAACTTCTTGGCGATAGAAAACCTTGAAGTTCTTTATGATTCCTTGATCAAGAGGTTGTAATCTTGATGTTGTGTTTGGAGGCAAGAACTCAACTCTGACGTGACTCAGTGGTGGAAAGCCGAAATGAGCAGTACAGTTGTCAACAAAGAGCAGAATATGCCGCCTCTCGTTTTTCATTTGTGTGTTCACAACGTTCAACCAGTCAACGAATAGCTCCGATGTCATCCAGGCCTTCCTGTTTGCACGATAATGCATTGGTAGTGATTTGACATTCTTGAAGCAGCGAGGTTTGGCTGATTTTCCGATCACAAGGGGTAACAGCTTTTCAGAACCATCCATGTTTGTAGCCAAGAGCACGGTTATTCTCTCCTTACTATTTTTCCCTCCGTAACACTTCTCGTCCTTGAATGAGTAAGTACGGTCAGGAAAACATTTATAAAATAGTCCTGATTCGTCAGCATTAAATACATCCTTAGCTTCATAATCTTTCAACATGGTGAACAGTTTTTCTTTCCACTCTACACACACACTTTCCTCCACACTGGCACTCTCGCCACACACTTTCTTGAAAGTAACATTGTGACGTTTTTTAAAGCGTTCAAACCATCCATCACTAGCTCTGAAGTTCTCAATCTTCAAATTTGAAGCGAATGATTTGGCTTTTTCCCTTAACATGACTCCACTCACGGGGATATTTTGCTGTCGGCACTGAGAGAAACCATGTCACCAAACTCTTTTCTAGCCCTGGGAACTCTCCTTCCTTTTGCCGTAAACAGGAGTCATTTTTAGAAGACATAATCTCATCTTTCTTCTTCAGAATGGTAGACAGAGTAGAAGGTGGGATATCAAAACGTTTGGCTATGTCCAACTTCTTTTCTCCATTCGCAACAGCTTGAACAATCAGCTTCTCCTGGCCAAGAGACAGGGTTTTGTGCACCCTGCGCTTGGTCTGTGCTTTTTTAGGGCTCATCTTACACTCAAAACACTCAAAAATGGAAATCGAGATTACGCAATGAACGGTAGGCACCTATAAACTTCTATACGCAAGGAAACTTTACAGACAACTAGAGTTCAAAGCAGATTTTTAGTGTTCACGGGGTGGTCATTCCTAGTTAAAAGCATTCAGGTTCGTACAGGTTCTTGCAAGCTTACATAATGTAGAGGAAATTTCGGTTTACAAGACGTACTGAAAGAGAAATTTCGATTTACAGCGCGTGTTACCTAACCGTAACTACAAAATTCGATTTATAAGAAGTACTGAGATGATAATTTCGATTTATAGAGCGTATACCCATCACAAAATCATTTCGGATTAGCGAGGGGACCGGAATGCATGCATTTTTTTCGATTTATCCAAGGGCCAAAGAATTTCTTCGAATTATCGAGATTTTCGATTTAACGGGATTTCGATTTAGCGAGATTCTACTGTATTTCAGGTTTTCATTTTTTTATCATTACCAGGGGCGGTCCCAGGGGGGTCAACTTTGGAATCTTAAAAGGAACCACGTGCCTATTTGTAATACATTTCTGGAAAGTAGTTGACATCAAAAGTATTTTAAGACAAGTTTGAGATTTTTAATCAAAACAGGGCCGGAGATGTCGTACATTTCATTTCAGTTTTATCCTCAAGTCACTGGAAACTCACCTAACTGTTAATCACGCTAACCTAATTCAGCATAGATTGTGCCAGGATAAGAAAGCATCACGGGGGTTTAAATTTAAGTGGTCCACAACATAGGGGCTTTTAGTTTAAAGAAATTTCGAACCTCTAATTCTCGCGCACAAAGTAAGTGTCCTATAGAGGTGGTCTAGGTACCCTGATCGCTGTGTTAGATAGTGTGCTGGCAGCTCTGGGCAGATTCCAAAGTTAGCCTTTGTAATACTAACAAATTTTTCTAGGTATGGTCGCTAAGTAAAAATTAAAATTCAAGCTACAACACAGACCACAGTTAAGCGTCTGCAGTAGCTCCTGTTTCACGGCAACGAAATAACGAAGCCTGTGAAACACTCATTTTTAAAATAATAATAAAATAGTATTTTTTTTTTCGTGAGATGGGACAAGTCAGAACATTATTATTCAGCTAACCCGGAGGGAGAGATCATCACGTCCCTTTTTTTTTTTTTTTTTTTTTTTTTTTTTTTTAAATATATATAAGTTTTGCGTGGGCTACGTGCTGGCAAAAAATCGGCTGAGCCAATGATCCAGTTGCCTTCCAACGGAAGGAGAGGATAGCGTTAGTCATCCCCACCCCCCGCCGGGAGACCCCTGGCTATGTGAAGCCTGACCGGCCTTCAGGGTTGTCCCCTGGTCCCTGTCTGCCTACATCCGGTCAGGTAAACACTAAAAAACCATCCCGCAACCCCCGCAAAGCTTTTCCAAACCGTGCGGGAACTGGTAACAATACTTCCACACGGCAACCAATAGATAAACAAACTTATAATTAATTACAGAGAAATATAATTATAAAATACATATATTATGGGTATATCTGAGGATAAATTATACAAAGACGGTGTAGCAGAATGACGTACATACACCGGCCCCGGCATAGGAGTATCATTGATCATACAAATAGAACAAAACAAACTAAAACTAAACTAAACAGACCTAAAACTAGGTTAGCAATGTAGCGGAAGTATTTATAGCGACAATGTGAGATGAGGTCTGAAGTTCAGACTCCGCATGAAAATAAACAACAGACTACTCTGTTTCGTGTAATTTGTGTATTTCTCAGATAGTAATAATCTGCCTACCGTATAGAGTACACCTCATCATCTCGTAATCTTACAAAAGTTATAGTTTTCTTTTTCAACTTCCTACTTCATACTTGGTAATATGGCGTGCGATTCGCTCTGGGATGAGTGGTTGTCGGGGGGCAGCCCCTCCATTCCTGTTAAGGAGGCAAAGGAGCCGACCCTCGACGAGCCCGAGGATAAAGGAAATAGATTTTTGCGGGCGCTGTCGCGGTCTTTTAAGACCAAGAGGATCCGACCACCTGGGTCGGCGGTGCCAGATGTCGCCGTGAGCTCGCCCGGGAGCTCGTCTTCCCCCCAGCTCAACTTGCGAGAGTGTCCTCCCCCGCCCACCATGGAGTTGGAGATGCAGGAGAGGATACTCCTGAGCCGATTATGTGACGATAGAATATTCGGAGCAGTACGTTTACTGTTGTGCTTTTTCCGCGAGAGGAGAACAACTGTTTTACCGACAGGTGATTCCTATGTAACTGTGATTACCAGAATTTCTGGGGCAGGTCTACCTGTTGACCTAAATATGTTGGAGACGATTTATTTTAAGTTTTTGTCTTTCAAGGGGCTGACTAGGGAAGAAGTTAGGGAGGACCTGCAGAATGCAGAGTATTCCCTTTTGAGTCGGTACTACAGCTCCCCTGTCCCGGTTTCTCCCTGGAATCCGGGCAGGCTTGACCCAGAGCCGGAGTGTTGTTTACTGTGTCTTCCCAATTGTTGCACCCTATGCACCCCGGAGTCATCACGTCCCTACGACAAGACTTTCTACTTCTACTTTCTTTACAGCATCAGGATGAATAACTTCCTCCTTTACAATTCAATTCCAAGGAGTCTCTCGGATACAAACCCAAGTCCCACTCTTGATTTTTCATCTACTTCTCCTTGGTTTTTTTTTTTTACTGAAAGACCTAACTAGCATTTATAAAGAAAACTGAGTTTTAAATTTTTAAAGTGTTTTATAATTTAATTTATTTATTATGTACAAAACAAAAATCAATAATAAATCTAAAAAATAAAATAATAATAACTATCTACACATCTTGGAAATTATTTTCACTAAAATTCATTTACTTATTTTCATTTATAATATTTATATATTATTTTTTTGCAAGTTTTTTTTTTCGTTGAAGATATTTATAATAATTAGGTAGAATTGAAATATATGCAACATATTTTCAAAATGTAACACCATTTTACAGATTTATATTTGAAATATCTCGCATTATGTTTTGGAGCAAAAACACAAGAGCTGTTTTTATACATAATATTGTACAGACTGGAAACAGGGTTCACATATGCAAAAATCAGTTAAATTTTAATAATATTCGGCAAAGAGTCCAGAATAATAAGTAATTGGGTATTAGATTATACTAAAAGATATATTATTAGAAAGTAGTTCACTCCCTAATTAGACATTTGGTTACCTAACTCCCCCCGTTCGAAAATTTTCATTCCTCGTTATATCTTGCAGTGAAACACATGAAATAGATTTCAGTGAACACCAGCAGCATCAATAACCAAAGAACTCTCAACAGAACTTTTGCTGGGGATCCATATTCTAAACTGTCTGCGAAAAATTACAGGGATGCAGTTATTCATGAAACCCTGGCCCCAGCCAATATAATTAATTCTATCTTAACAAATAATCATCACTGACATTTAAATAATATAATAATAAAGTATATAATCATATAAAAACAATCCACGTTTTAATTTTAATTATTTTTACAAACAAAACTGAAGGAAGAAATGTATGTACAAGATCATGCACCTTATTTTACATCCATATCTTCAAATTTAAGTGATTTCAAACAAAGAAACATTGTCTAGATAATTATTTATAATAATTATGCATTTTTTTTAAATGTACAAATTATTTAACATGTCAATTTTGTATTTATTCTACAAACGTACAAACCTATGCTGTTCAAATTGATACAAAAATTAATATAAAAACACATGCGATTTTATTTCTTAATAGGGCACCAATAATTAACACAAACATTTTATTTTTAATGATTCATACAAATTATTTGTGTAAACAATAACTAAAATTTATACTTATTGACTGTTAATTTAAGTCACTTTCAAACATTTTTATTTTATAATTAACATTATTTTAATGTATTAATATGATATACATAGAGAAGAATATTATAAAAACAAAAACAAACAAAGAAATTCAAAACATACATTTAAATATTTACAAATTGATTTCTAATTTTAATTAATTTTTAAAATTTTCATTATTTTTTTTGTTCAATCTCAAGAAAATGATCGATTTCCAAGTATAAAAAGTATATCAAAACAAAATAAACAGAAGAAATAGTATTTACAATTTTAAAAGTGAAATTCATGAGAAAAATTGTGAGAGAAAATCAAGGAAAGAAATATTTTTTTAGGCACAATATTTACAGGGAAACAAATAGTTATTTATAAATGAAAATTTTCTGGGCTTTACTTTTTTTAAATTTTCAATTCCTCGAAATAGGATTTTTCTTTTTTTCTATCAGAGAAAACAAACACAATTTGGAAATTTAAGAATGCTTCTCTTCTCTTTCTCTCTCTCTCTCCTCCCTAAGATAGTTGTGGAGCAAAGACAAAGAGAAGAATACAGTAGAACCTGGATAGATAGGAATTCAAGGAACGCACAATATTTTCCTACTTAAACCACGAGATTTTTTTTAAAAAATTCCTGCTTACACAAGTCCTATTTATCCAGGTTCAGCTGTATTGACTCTTGAGGATTTTTAAAGCATGTAATCCATTGTTTCACAGGAAAAAAACCAAGCTGTTTCATAACAATATTCTGTTTATTCGACCATCAGCTTTTACCTTTATTTCTTATTTAGCATGAATTTTCATCCTAAAAAAACACCTAGCATCAGATTTATGGATTGAATTGTGTTCACTAACAGTTAAGTATGATGTGCGTTCATTCACATGACCTTCAATTTTTTTAAATCCTGACAAAAGTGGCTATGAACTCCTGACCTAAATACATTTGCACAAGTTCTACGGAGTATTTTTTATATGGTTTTATCAAAAAATTAACTAAATTATTGCACGCATTGGGATATTCTCAATACTATTTCATAATACATAATTATTAATGCACAACACCTAGGCTGAAGTAAAAACCTATTATACTATTGATTAACGAAACCACTTTTTTGGTTTCCAACATTTCAAGACACTATCTAGCTTGACAGGAGAAGGACCCAGCAATAATCATACAAGCCAATCAGAGAATAAGGGGAAAAAAGTATTAAAAAAACCGTAAATAAAATTCTTACGAGATCAGGTATACTTTAAAAAAACATTAAATACAAATAAACAAAGACAAAGCTAAATTAAAAAGAACATTTTCAGAATTTCAATGTTAAATCGAAATAAGGCATTCGTGATTTCAAATTTTACCATGCCAAGAGAGCACATTATAAATAAGACTTGGGTCCAAATCAATCAACACGCTAGCTGCTCAAACAGAACTCAAATCCACTCTTGTTTTGAGTACCAGTGAAGTGTTGTTCATTTGGACCTTCGAGTTAAGTAACCATCAGGAGTTTCCCTAAATTCCAATACGTATAACATGGCGAGTTCAAAGTTATTTACAAAGTAAAAATTTGTAATAATAAAGGAAAACATACAATGTAGAAGACAGCCAGAAAAAAGGAAAAACAATGCAACCGTAACAATTCCTTAGCTTACACATTTACACTAGTGTACATGTAGAATCAGGTTCAAAATATACAACAGAAACTTACAACATGTGAATATGGAGTGTTTAGTCCACCGTATAGGTGGTTCAAAACAATCTATACAGGGTGGTTCTATACAATCGTATATTGAACGACGACGTGCAAATCTTATTTGACAAATATTGGTCGTTTTTTTTTCATCTTTAAATTTCAAGTATTAACAATATTTGATGTTACACTTGGTTTAACAGCATTGTCCAGAAAAAAGACCATCTTTTTACATTTTCTAATAAATCAAGCACTAAAAAAATACCCCCTGCGCGATGGGCGAATGTCAAAAAAATCTTGAGGACGTTTGTTTAAATCTAACAGTCGTTTTAAACTTCTTAGTAAAAAATACAAATACACTGACTTCTTCTTGCAATTGAAATAGTTTATAACTGTGTAAGGTTTAGTTTATCATGTCTTAAGATGACCAAACATATACATAAAAAGATAGTTTCTTTCATAGCTGTAAATGTATGGTATACTGATCCGCATTACTTCATCTTCCACATTAAATACAAAAATAATATTCTTTTGAACTTAATGTTTGTATTTTTTATTCTAATAAAAGACCAAGTCTTGGAATGCCTAAAAATGTTTAATATTTTGGTTAACTATTATTTGTTCCCGCGTATTTTGCTTGATATTAAGAAATATCAAGTTCCCAAGGTTTTGGTAATTTTCGAGTTTCCTTTGGCGTTTTATAAATAATTTTCTCACTGTACAAGAAAGTATAATCATATCAATCTTTCTAATTTTCAAGTGATTTAAACCAACATTTTGTTCAACTTTTGATACTTTTCAGTTTGCAAAACTATCACTAAAGTTGTCATTTAGAAATTAATCATGAGCGTAATGGATTGTGTCATGATGGCATGATTTATATTATTGAAAATAATCGTCATTCTAAAATTGATTAAACAAGAGAATTGCTTACAATATTGTAACCAATAAGAATTGATTAAAAGAGGAAATGGATTATAAAAATGTCAAAAATCGTTGTACAATAATGCCCGAAGTCTCGTCATCGCCCAAATATCTTATCAACTAATCATTGGTCACTTCTTCTACAACACAATTTCAAAAGTACTGGCACGGAAAACTAACCCCTACCTCAATCAATTCCTTTGTTATTTTGGAGTCAAGTGGACTCTCTCAATTTCCAGCAACACTATGAAAGCCACCCTCTGAGATAGGTTGAGCTAGCTTTCCATGACCATCACAGCCAAACGTTTTCAGGCGAAAATACGCCGGCACTTCTCCCTGAAAACCCTTTAATATCTCACAACAGACTTGTCCATAATTGCGAACAAAATGTTCATGGGATACAACTTTAGCTCCAGCATTTTGCTTATCACTATGGCTAGTATGGAGGGAGAGCGAGCTTCATACTTACTCCCCTGGAGGGACCAAGCTCCCGTGTTGAGACCCTCGAGGAGTTATCACTTAGATCTTCGGGAGCTAACCGAGCGGCTAGGATCTCAAGACGGTGGATTCCTTCATCACGAGAGCTGTGCGGGGGGGTCGCCACGAGTCACTCCTAGGGGGAGGGCGTGTGGCAGCTACCCCCAGGGGTCTACACGAGTCACTCCGAGGGGCGCGTGTGGCAGCTACCCCCAGAACCCCCGACCCGTGTGAGAACACAACGCCACGTCCGGTTGCCGGCGGCGTCATTCCTACAAGTTTTCGACGAATTTGAACAGCTGGTCCTGGGGGGTGAGTTCCGAGTCGTTCACCCCCCCCGCGTTCTGGGGCGAGGTGAGGAGCATCTCGCTCGAGGAGTTGATGTGGGGGGGAGGGGGGCCGGCGCGGGGGGAACTCGAGGGCGGGGCGTGCTGGGGGGACTTCATGGGCGGGGGGTAGCGCATCTGCTGCTGGTTGGGGGGCGGCGGGCCCATCATGGGCACCGACGAGGAGTAGTCGTTGTCCACGAAGCCGCCTGGGGGGAGAGGAGGGGGGTGAGAACTTTTGAGTACAACAATTTTATACAAAGATCAGGGTTTTTTTAAACAACATAAGAATAATACTAATTCCAATAATTGCCATTCCTGGTTCTCATGGAACGGCCTTTGATGTTCACATAACCGGGCTTACGACATGGCGAAATATCTAATAAAGAGATTTTTGACATTTTCATGTCTTTGCTCTGGCACATAACCAAAATTATGTGACGAAATTATGTAACGAAATTATGTAACGATATTATGTAACGATATTATGTAACGATATTATGTAACGATATTATGTAACGAAATATTTTGACATTTTCATGTCTTTGCTCTGGCACATAACCAAAATTATGTAACGAAATTATGTGACGAAATTATGTAACGAAATTATGTGACGAAATTATGTAACGAAATTATGTAACGAAATATTAAATTATAAATGAAAATGTCCCAATGGTTGCAGACTCGTATGCAAGCGTTTTTTTTTTGACTTTTTTCTCCTTTTAGTCTACAGGCCCAAAGCCCATTCTGCGTCAGAAAAAAACCCATTAAAAAAAAAAATATATATATATATTAAAAATCTTTCAAAATTTCAACAATCCGCTTTGACAATTTAAAAGTAGCACTCACCAGGGGATTGGTTAGGGCCGGGGGGGAAATTTGTACTTTGACTAGGCGAGGCGAAACCTCCGGCGGAATTCTGGCCCGAGCCTGGGGGGGCGGAGAACCCCCCGGGCGACACCTGGGGGTAGGCCCTGATCCCTGGCAACCTCTGCTGGGCCACGTAGTTGCCGGTGAATTGTTGCTGCTGCTGTTGTTGTTGTTGCTGCTGACGTTGCTGCATCACGAGCATCTGTTGCTGCTTGTACCTGAAGCAAGAGTGGATGCCTGGTATTAGATACTGTGGCCAGGAAAACTTGCTTTGAAATAGTATTTTTATAATTATGAATTTAAAGATGAAATACCTTCAATATTGTACCTTTCTAACATCTTAATTTATCAATAAATTGTAAAATGTCTAGAAAATAAGGAGACATTGTAACAAAAAAATAAAAATGAATGTTTCTCAGCCTTTTTTATTTCCTACCCATGACACAGGATAAACTGTAGACGCTTGGGGTCTGAGAAGTTATCTCTGTAAAGTAGAATAAATTAATACAAGCAACCAGGTGACAAATTGACATATAATCTCGATTCTTACATTTTTTCTCTCCAAATTTCTTGACATTTTTTTATTGTAGGTTTTAAAAAAATATATCCTTCTTGAATAAGATTTAAAAACAGTAATTTTTAAACAATTATATTTATTTAAAAAAAAACACCACGCATGCTTACCAGTTCTGCTGCTGCTGCGATTGCAACTGCTGCTGTTGTTGTTGCTGCTGCTGAGATGCATTCTGCTGTTGTTGCTGTTGCTGCAAGAGTTGCATTCTCTGCTGAGCGTTCATCTGCATCACGTTAGGGCCTTGAGGGCCGGGCTGTGCGTTCATTTGCATCACGTTAGGGCCTGTAGGGCCGCCGGGTTGGGCGTTCATCTGCATCACGTTAGGCCCCGGGGGCCCCGCTTGTTGTGAGGGCCCGGGCTGCTGTTGTTGGGGCGGCACTGGGCCACCTCCCGCCATGTGTTGCTGTTGTTGGGCCTGCAAGGAAACAAAGAGGTTAGGATCTTTTATCTGTGCCTACTTTTAATTGTTTGTAAATTGTAATTAGTTTTATTTGTTCTTTTTTTTTACCTCACATTGTTAACATACATTAGTATTACAAACAATTAAAATGATAAATAAATAAATAAATAAATAAAATAAAAGGATTGTGTGATTTTACTTTGAGGGAGAAAATAACAAGTTGACTGTATGGAGGTAGAATAGAATATAATGATATTTTTATTGCTCATTTTAAATACATTACAGTATATTTGAACAACCTCTCACTTAAATCTAATATGACAAAAAAAAGAAGAAGAAGAAGAAGAAGAAGAAAAAAAGATACAATTAAAAAAGAGACGTTAAACGAGAGGCCAATGGCTAATGCCGAAAGTTGATCCTTTTACTAAACCAATATTCAGACATTTGGTTATAATCGAAGTACTCGATGAATGATGATATTATCAAAGATGTTAGGAGTGTTTTCAATTTTGATTGATTGAATAGACCTAGCCAGTGCCGATGGCTACGTTGAATACACCAGTTATTGTATACTCGTTCTGTGGTGTATATAACTAAAAAGTTGAAAAACACCACTTTAATATAATAGAATATAGATAGATGGTATACTCGTTCTGTCACTGAAATTAACACTTTGAGCCCATGAATTACCATATATGACTCTCAGCTGACATTTCACAAAGGACACGAGTACCATATATGACCCTCACCCGAAATTTGACTGTAGACATGAGTACTCTATATGGTATTCACGACCTTCCTTTACTTTGAAGACATGAGCACTCTCTATGGTATTCGTTTCTATGTGTTTCTCATACGGAATAGGTTCTAGTGGTCCTTTGGAACAATGTATGAGTGTTGGGTACTGAATTTTGTGGTCCTTTGGAACAATGTATGAGTGTTGGGTACTGAATTTTGTGGTCCTTTGGAGCAATGTATGAGTGTTGGGTACTGAATTTTGTGGTCCCTCGTGCACACTCGCCGATCCCAGCTCTGGGGCTCAAAGTGTTGAAAAGAAGATGGGGCCCGTGGTCTCACCTGCTGTTGCGCCTGCACCCCCGCCGCCTTCTGTTTCTGCTTGAGAAAGGCGGCCATGAGCTGCGGGTTGGACTTGATGATCTGGATGATCTTCTGCTGCTGCTCGGGGGAGTTGGGCGACTTGAGGGTCTGCAGCAGCTCCTGCAGGGCTTGCTTGGACTGGGGGTGGCTGGACGGGGGGGCGATGGGGGAGGGGGTCACGTTGGGGGCGCCGCCGGGACCCACCACCCCTGCCGACCCCTGCTGAGGCCCGCCCAGCATACCTGAGAGAACGAAGAAGAGATTTACGTTATTATTAAACATGTTGGATCTAGTTTTATTTACAAATGAAGACCACACGGGAAAGAAGATGAGTCCAATTTTAATCAAAATTGAGTTTATATTCTAGAAGTACGCATTTACGATAAAATAATCGTCTAGTGAAGTTAAAAATGTGAAAAACGATGGGAGTACAAAGCTAGAACGTTAAGAAAAATACCTGTACAAAGCAAGAAAGATGAACGTCTCAAAGTTTCATAACCTATTTCTCAAAATGAAAAAATACGGACTCTCATCTTTTTTCCCGTGTGGTCTTCAAATGACGTAGAATATAATATACATACATCGATATTAAAATTAAAAACAAAACTTGATCAAGAGTGGTGCTAATGCCAACGGCATTCTCTTCCATTGATCAAGGTTTTTACATTGATAAGAGTTGTCATTTTTTTCTGGATTATTTCATAAGAAATTTATTTATTTATTACTTATCATTTTCATATTTCGAAATAACTTTGTAAAATTAATATTTATTAATTGAATCAACTTGACAAAAGGGGCATGTTTTTATCGGTAGATCCGAGTGATAAGGTGGCGAACTTTTAACCGCAAATCGGTTGTTTGAGTCTCAAATCGAGCAGATATTTGAGTAACGCGAATTCCGAGTACTGGCGATATCACATCTTGAATTCGTAATAGTGATCATGTAGTTAAAAGAAATGTTCAATCCAAAAATAAATCATTTCTTTTTTTTTAATTTTGAAGATATTCATTTAGTTAGCAATGTTCAATTAAAAAATAAATCATTTCTTTTTTTTAATTTTGAAGATATTCATGTAGTTAGCAATGTTCAATTCAAAAATAAACCATTTCTTTTAAATTTTAAAGATATTTAATCAATGAAAATTTCCTATTTTAATTTTATAATATATGATATGCATTAAATAAAACAGAGAAATATGGATTAAAACATTAATTTTCTTTGAAACAGGGTGTCTACTAAATGGTCAAAGTAAAATTCCCTGACTTTTCCAGGTTTTCCAGACCATTTTCCAGTTTTTCCAGTCTACTTTTTCAAGGAGACATTATATGCAACTATGCATATTATATAAGACCTCAATCTGCCTTCTATTATTTTTTTTATTTTTTTGCAAGCCCACCGCCACCCAACCAAACATAAATTCTAAATCAATTAAATGAGTTTTCTGGTACGTTCTACGATATCAACATTTAGTACTGGGGAATAAACATCAGCATCAGGATGTCGAATAGGTGGATATTATGTACAAATTGCTTACTCATGTACTGATTGATTATTAGTACACAAAAGGTAATGCATATTAAAATAATAGAAAATATGCAAATTAGACTTGTCATATTTTTAGAAAACGTGTTTGTTTCCTCGCTTTTTTTTCAAATAAAAAATCTAGTGTGATCACCACAAGACTTTCCTTACCCTATTGCTAAGAAATCACCAATTCTTTTCTCGTAAATTTTAGAAAAGTTCGCTAATGGTAGCTCTTACCAAGAATGTGTTAGGAATGTTAAAAAAAGAAATACACAAATTTACATTTTTTGTAAATTTGCATTTACATTTGCTGTAAAAAACATTTTTACAGCACTACAATGTTTGCATTGGTTTATTGAAAAGTGATGATAAGTATGTTCCCTATTGTAACAATCTTGAAGAAGAAATGGACAGATGTATAGATAAATTGGGATTAGAAAAACAAGACTTAATTAATGAAATGACGATACGGCAGAAAACGAAACCAGTAACCATAATGCGAGAAAATTTAAGAAAGAAAGAATTTGATAACTGGTGTCAATTACCACAGAAAGGTAAAGGTGTTGAAGTTTTTGAGGAAAATACAGCCGCGAACCGAATGATCATTGACAAGAAAGGATTGACCAATTCTGAGTGGATATGTTCCTTGAAAATGAATTGCAACGTAATTCCAGTAAGATCGGTACCAGGTAGAAGCTCGGACACACCTCAGTGTCGTCACTGCACTGAGAGAGAAACTCTTGCACATGTCCTGGGCTCCTGCCATACCGGTGATTTACTGAGAAACAATCGTCATCATGAAGCAAGAACTACCATTGCAAAGCAGCTGAGAAAAAAGGGATGGATTGTGCACGAAGAACTACATTGTGTGGCAGAAGAAGGATCCAATAGACGAGTAGATATATGGTGTTTTAATGAAAATTTGACAAAAGGCTACATCATTGATCCAACAGTAAGATTCGAAGTTTCCAAAGAACAAGCACTTGATGTTGACAGAGAAAAAAGAACCGTGTATCAAGTACTTCCAGGATAATTATAATGTTCAACAAATTGAAGTTATAGGTTTATTGATTGGAGCCAGAGGATCTCTAACAAATCACTTCAAAGACTTCAAAACCAAATTCAATATACCAAAGATAACTTGTGAGAATATTATCACAAACGTAATACGTGGCTCTCACAAAATAATAAACAACCACCTGTATAAAACAACATAAGAAGAAGAAAAAGAAAGAAAGAAAGAAAGAAAGAAAGAAAGAAAGAAAAAAATGTATACTGTGTCATTTAGGCAAGTGCCCATGTGGCACCAGTTGTAAAGTATTTTTAATAAATATTTTTACGTTCTCTCTCTCTCTTATACATATTTTTTGAAATTTCGCCGAATACAATACTTTCCTCATTATAGGATAAGGAAAGTTAAATATAAATGTAATGAATTGATTTGTGCCTTTTTTATTTTAAATTATTAATTGATTTTTGGGTTGGAGTAAGAAAATAATTGTAAAGTGCTTTTTAACTGCTAATAAATGGTTTTCAGCACTTTAACCGAAGGATATGATTTTGTTCAATTGGGTATAGGCAGTTACGCGTCTTGAATAGTTCAGTATTTTTATTTGATATAGTTCATTGTAGACTTGATTATTTTGCAAATTAGAAGGAAAAGGATTTTTGTTAATAAGGAGGGGTTATGTTATTGACTGACTGCAACCCTTTGTGCAATGTGCTGGGCGATGGGGTTGCCACATCCCTACGCCGGAAAAATAATATATTGGAGTTCTATGACTCACAATAATACGTGTCCCTTGTCCTAAGTGGGGTTTTGTTTGCTTCGGTTGGATTAAAAAAGACAATTCTGGTAATTCGTAGATTAAGCCTTTATTTAAACCATTTTTACTACAATAAACAGGTATAAAATTACATGAAATATTTTCCTCACAATAGGATAAGGAAAGTAAAAAGTAGATTCTTATTTAGAAAGGGGAAAACCCTGAAAAAAACCTGCTAAATTTTTGTTAATCTTATCAAAAAGTGGTTAAGAGTGTTTCTTACCAAAGAAGCATTATCACACTGCCTAAACTATAGTGGCGCCGCAGGCGAATTTTTTTTATTTATCATTTTCATGACAAAATTGGATCTTGAAAAAAATTCCCTGACTTTTGGTGTTTTTTCAGAAAATTCCCTGACTTATGGTCTTTTTTTCACAAAATTCCCTGACTTTTCCGGTCTCGAAAAATTCCCTGACAATTCCAGGTTTTCCCTGACCAGTAGACACCCTGTTGAAAGCAAAAGAGAAAGAGAAACACAGCACTCACCTCCAGCTCCCGGCTGCAAGGATTGCTGTACGCCCGCGTTCCCCACGCCCATCATCCTCTGGGCGGCGCCCATCGGTATGCCGGGGCCGCCCACGCCATCTTGAACGCCCACGGGCGGCCTGTGCAGCAGCTGGGCCCGTGGCAGGGCCGCTTGCATGCCCATCATGCCTCCGGGGCCCGGCTTACCCGCGGGTCCTCGGAGCCCAGAGCCCACCGCCCCTGGACCGGCGGTGCCGCCCATCAGATGGGACGGAGCCCCGGGCGGCAGGTTCTGACGGAGCCCGCCCGCGCTGCCCCCCGGGTTCTGTTGCAGAAGCACCGCGTTTGGGTACCTGGAGGAACGGGAGAGAGAGTCAATTGATTATTTAGATACTTTTCTAAGCATTTCTTTTTTTTTGGTTCTTAACTATACTTACTTTACTTTCCGTGTCCATGAAGGTTATGTGTCATGGTGGTGGAGGGATTGATTACCCCCTTGGACGCCCAGAAATAATTGTGGGCTCCTTCCATGTCCTGTGTGTGGTATTTGTTATAATATGAACAGTAAATTTTGATGTGAAGGCTAAAATTTGGAATTTATAAAATCAGAATTTATAAAATTCTTAACTATAATATAATTGCTTTATTTATACAGCCCGATTTTATATTTATATAATATAAAAAAAAGTACCTCAGCAAATAAGCTGAATTGGAACCAGTTGTTCTGATATATGTATTAATTTTGATGTATGTAATAATTTATGTTCCAAATAAAGGTTATTTATTTATTTATCCAGCCCGATTACGACTAATCGAGTCCCAAGACGTATTATTATGAGGTCAAAATCACAAATGTGAGGATTATATCATGTCCCGGCTGGGTTTGAACCCGCGAACTCATTACCAGACACACGCCTTGACCATTTTTTTTTGTAAGATCCCTCTATCCACCCCTGTTAAAGGATGAACACGTTGAACACCATGAAACTCACCCCGGTGGGTTTCAAGGTTTTTTACTGATGTTCTGTGAAAGTCACCGGTGGGTCTCATCCAGATATTTCAGAGCACACAGTAATACTCAGTCATGAAACCCACCGGTGACCCAAAGGGGGCATAATTAAAAATCCCAATTTTGTCCCTTGTACCTTGGAGAAAAAAAAATAGAAAAAAGCCTCGGTGTTCAACGTGTTAACAAAGGGTAACCTGGTGGCATTAGGGTTGGGTGGAAGAGATTGCCATAGGCAACAACCCCGCCTTTTAGTTAGGACATATGTTTCTGTATTTTTCAATTTTTCTTTTCATTTTTATTTATATTGTTTCCATTTTTTTTATTGATAAACTAATCATTTGTATTGTACATAATTATGTCCATTTATATCTAATAAAGTGTTGAATAATAATTATAAATCCCTTGACCACTGAGCTACATAATAAAGAAACCCTCTACGTATTATTATTATTATTGAACACTTTATTGGTCAACTAAGTACATACATTCAACAAAATAGGACATGATAAAAAAACAAAAACAGAAAAACAAAATGGAATATATAGTGAACCAAGGGGCGAGGTTAAAGACTGTGGCTTTCTCTTCCACCGAACCCCATAGGATATAAAAAATAATGTAAAAAATATATATTATAATAATAAATACTTGTAAAAAAGTAGAAGGAAACAAAAGTTAACAAAAAAAAGAGAAAAGAAAAATTAAAAGGTACAATGAAAAGTATAGAAAATAGAGTACCTTTGCCACTGGGGCAAGTGCTAAGCTACATAATAAATAAACCCTCTACGTACCTCTGCCACTGAGGCAGGTGCGTGCCTGGTTGCATGGGCCTCTGCATCTGGTTGCCAGGGTGTATCACAGGGTTCACTTTGCCGTAGCCCAAGCTGTGAGGGGAAGCTTGCTGGCATGCCGCTTCCTCCTGCACCTGAAACGAAACCAGCGAGACGGAACAGTTAAAATATATTCTTACTCAATGCTGCACACTGCACATGCTAGTTGTCTGTCGAAAGGTATTAAAATATAAAGTTAATCTTATAAATTAATCATCTCTACAAAGCATACCGAAAGTAACCATTATGAATCACTACTGCAAAAATATAAAAGTAGTTAGATTTCTCTGTTGTTTTTTTTTTTTTTTGGCAAGTATCGATAGTGATATCAGTTGTAAAAAACCAATGCCGACCCTAGGTTTGGTAAAACGCAAAGTGAAAGAAGAAGAAAAATAATAATAACAGCTCTCACCTGCTTGACTACCTGCAGCACATTGGCGGGGGGCGTGTTGTGCTGCTGTCCGGGCGGCCCATGCCCCGGGGGTGCCTGCACCATGGGCGTCTGGTACTGGGGCGGGGGCGGGCCGCTCATCTCCACCGGCGAGGCCAGGGGCGGCCCCGAGGGCGTGTGGGGCGCCGAGGTGACCGCCTGGCTGGCGGCGGCGGCGTTGATGGCGGAATTCATCGACATGGAAGAGTTCATGGCGGCCATACGACGCCGCATCAGCTGGGCTTGCTGCAGCCGCTGCTGTAGCTTGTGCTGCTCCATCTTGCGCTTGATGGTGGCGCAGAACGGAACGTCGCACTTGCTGTTCTGTGGGGGCGCAAGGCAAGGGGTCGTGTTAGGTTAAAATAATAATATTGGTGGTGATTATAATATATGGTACAAGTTTAAAATGCGTCTTCATTTCTGGCTGAAGGACGTTCACCAAATAAGTCCAATGTCTCCCTAAAGGACTAGAAACAGAGAACAGACTAGCCAACTCTAACAAGCCAGGTTAGCTTGCCGTTTGCAAAAGGTTTAATTTTTTACGCACATAAAAATAATATGCACATCTTAGAATTCAGCCGAACCTATTGGTTGTGATGAAGTCTTGTTACTTACATGACAATACTTGGCATGGTAACTTATGACTTACATGACAATACTTGACATGGTAACTTATTACTTACATGACAATACTTGGCATGGTAACTTATTACTTACATGACAATACTTGACATGGTAACTTATTACTTACAAGACAATACTTGGCATGGTAACTTATTACTTACATGACAATACTTGGCATGGTAACTTATTACTTACATGACAATACTTGGCATGGTAACTTATGACTTACATGACAATACTTGACATGGTAACTTATTACTTACATGACAATACTTGGCATGGTAACTTATGACTTACATGACAATACTTGACATGGTAACTTATTACTTACATGACAATACTTGGCATGGTAACTTATTACTTACATGACAATACTTGGCATGGTAACTTATGACTTACATGACAATACTTGACATGGTAACTTATTACTTACATGACAATACTTGGCATGGTAACTTATTACTTACATGACAATACTTGGCATGGTAACTTATTACTTACATGACAATACTTGACATGGTAACTTATTACTTACATGACAATACTTGGCATGGTAACAACACAGGGCCTGGAGCTGCTTGCAGATGGGACAGACTCCCTTCTCCTTCCGCTTGCAGATCTTGGAGTGTTGCAGCACCCGCTTCATCTTGTGGCACGAGGGCAGCTGACAGTTGGCGTTGCGGCAGTTGAAAGCGTGCGTGAGAGACTGGATGCAGCGGAGGATGGAGTGCTTGTGCGCGTCTTGGTCGGCAACCTTTGGGGGGAGGGAAAGGGATTCATTCATCATTAACGAAAGGGCCATGTTTCGACGCTGGGTAAATATTTTTCGATTTAAATGACCAACTAAGCTAACAATATTTCTATTGTATTATTATAGTGAGGACTGTTATAGTAGTGCTTTATTTAGACTGTCGGCTCGAGACAGGAAGTCCCATTACGCTAACAGTTTTAGTATTAGGTATGGTTTTATTTTATTTATTGTTATGTATGTCATTTATTTACCTACCTACTACTTTTTTGACATTGTATAGTATTATTTGATTTAAGTTTAGCCGACGGTCTTTATTTTCAATATCATAGCATTTTTACTTTTTGTTTTATTCCCTCAGTATTAGATTAATTACAAGTATTATTGACTTTGTAAGATACCCTGGGGCTTTATTTACAATAAAAATTATTCTTATTCTTTGTTCAAAAGATCGAAGGCCCGAATTAATTAACGCTGGTGTGGTGGACACTGTTACTATAGTATCTGATTTCAGATATGTGATTGGCTGTTACCATGGTGATAACAAAAGAAGCAGAGTTGATTGATATAAAAAAACTATTCTTCTTGCATGAAACAAGGCTATAACCTAGCACCTTGGTACACTACATATTCTATTGAGTTCTTTTTATTTCATGTGCTTTGTTCCAGTATGTATTATGTAGTTTGCCAATAAAGAATTATTTATTATAATTATTTCGCAAACTATACCTATTGCCTTTTTTTATTTTTATTTTCTCTTTCCTCTGTTTCTCCATGAAGCGCACGATTCATTCTCAGTATATTTCATATAATTTGTACTCAGCTTCCTTTTACATTCATATACTTAAAATTTTAACGTGAAAAATTTAGAAATTCGAGCGCAGGACTTGCAGAAATCGGCGAGTGCCTGGCTCGAGGCTCGAAATAAATAATTAAATAATAATAAAGAAAGAAAGAAAGAAAGACTGACCTGTTTCTGGTCGGAGGGAGCGGACCCATCGTCCAGGTCAAGACCCAGCTTGTCCATCTTATGCTCATGGCCATCCTTCTTGTAGCAGGGAACACAGAGGTCGAAGTCCTGAGGGCGGAAACGGTACACTTATTTAGTCACTAATCTAATGTTACACAAAATAAAAGAGGAAAGCAAAACACACAAAAAGTATTGTACGGAATTGATTGTTTGTTTCCGTGTCCATGATGGTTGTGTCATGGTGGTGGAAGGATTGATGGGGTATTCACCCCTATAAATAAATAAAATAAAAAAAACTTGTCGCAGTGTTATTTATATAGAACCCTACAAGCAGGTGAGATAAAAAGGATAACTTATATTTAAATATAGCAAAATAGATAAGTTATCATTTATCAGTCAACCTAATAATATACACGTGACAAATATAGCGGAGCACATAGGTTTCTTCTCGTATAACGTGTGTATTTCTTGTTGGACAAAAATATTTTTTTAGTCCCTCATCCTAGACTTACTAAACTTCATGAATCGCCACTGAACAGAGCAATGACTCTATGTAATGAAGTACACCTAAGTACAGACGACTTTTTACTGTCTAAGGAAGCTTTTAAAGCAAATGTCAGACAATTAGTTTTTAGTTCGCTATAGTTTTAAGTTCTTAATTATTTTATTTTAATGTGAACATTGGTATTGTTGTTTCAATTTATAGTTCTAAGAATTTTTGAAACAATGTTATGTTCTTAACACTTTGAGCCCATGAATACCATATATGACCCTCAGCTGACATTTCACAAAGGACATGAGTACCATATATGACCCTCACCCAAAATTTCACTGTAGACTTGTGTACTCTATATGGTATTCACGACCTTCCTTTACTTGGAAGACATGAGTACTCTCTATGGTATTCGTTTCCATGTGTTTCTCATAGGGAATAGGTTCTAGTGGTCCTTGGGAGCAATGTATGAGTGTTGGGTTCTGATATTTGTGGTCCCTCGTGCTCACTCGTCGATCACAGCTCTGGGGCTCAAAGTGTTAATGTGAACATTGGTATTGTTGTTTCAATTTATAGTTCCAAGAATTTTTGAAACAATGTTATGTTCTTAATAATAATAATAAAAAAAAAATATGTAAATAAAAACACCACTCACGTCACAGATGGTGCAGTGGTACCGCGTCTCCACCTGGTTCCGACAGTTGTTGCACGTGTACACGAACTTGTCGGTGCTCTGGTTGTGCAGCTCGAACAGCATGGCCATGCTCGAGTACTTGGCCCGCCTCAGGCTGGAGAACTCGTAATGCCTGT
>CM044961.1:12171197-12301197 GCA_024516035.1 Bactericera cockerelli
GCATAAGTGGTAAATTATTTATCACTTGAGACTGGTAATACAATTGTTGATCCAAAAAGTAAAATCCAATTGCTTAGAATTTTTCTTCTTTATCTAATACCAATTTGAAAATATGATCACATCATACTGTTATCAAAATTGCTCAAAAAGAGTGTTTATAAAACAGTATTAAGAGTATCAGTATGTGGCACTTGTGCAGTGTTCTGGCAGACTATGGAAAATTTTTGTCCCGGTAGCACAGTCTGTCCTGGTAGCTCAGTAGTAAAGGCAACACTCAGTGAATCCAGAGATCATGAATTTGAAATCCATCCGGGACATGACAAGTTATCCTCCCTTTTGGGATTTTTACCACATAATAATATGTCTTGGGATTACTGCTGGAAAAATGGCACTTTGATAGTCCTTATCAGGCAGTATAAATAAGGTGATATTATTATTCATTAATTATCTTCATAAAAAAAATATTTTCAGACTGAAATCACTCTCAAAGTTATCAAAGGTCTCTACCCAGGAGTCACAACTGTTCAGCTAGACAACCTGGCTGCAGAGACTGCTGCCTCAATGACCACTAAGCATCCTGACTATGCTGTTCTTGCTGCCAGAATTGCTGTGTCCAATCTTCACAAGGAAACCAAGAAGACTTTTAGTGGTACGGTTCATTTCATTTTCACCAAGTTTTCATAGTCCAACAAATTACAATCTGTATTACTATTACACTCTAAAGTAATCATAATTAATAGTCACTTGCAATAATAATATGAGGGTTTTCCTTGAAGCTTTATTTATTTTGATAGCATTGAATATTATAGTAAGTATTTTTCTTCCACCCAAGTAAACCAATTTTTTATGACTCACTAATTTCAGTATTGAACTTGATTCCCAGAGGTCATCAAAGAAATCTAATCAATGTTGAAAAAAACTGCTATCTTCAAGAGAAACACTATTTCCAGGGTTTTTTGAGATTTTGTTGAACTTTGTTTATTTTCATAACATTACATAAAACAAGTATTTTTCAACTTCATTTCCAGAGGTCATTGAAGAGCTCTACACAATGGTGAACAAAGCAACTGGCAAGAGGAACCCAATGATTTCAGATCAACATTACAAGATTATCATGGCTAATGCTGACCGACTCAACTCTGCCATAATCTATGACAGAGACTTCAACTACAACTATTTTGGATTCAAGGTAAAAATTAAACTTAAAAATCTAAAAATGAAATTCCAATTTGATATGTACCTACTATGTGTAATAAAAGACCATAGTTCATTAAAATCATATAAAATAAGGGCCAAGTTTCTACTTAAAATCTAAAATTAGAAGTTCTGTCTACTACATTTTTTTCAGAATGAATTCACACCCTTGTGTATTCTATTATTCTTTTTTCACTTCAGACACTTGTCCATCTATATTATTAGGTATATATAATTTTTTCTCATTACATCTCCTCACACTATTCAATTTATTCTTCTTCAACTTAGTTTTTTTTTTTTTTTTTTTTTTTGTCATATCAAAAAAAATCTGGGAACCTATATTTTAAAGAAATACTCATTTAGAATAGAATAGAATAGAATATACCTTGTTTATACTGCCGAGGTAAGACTGAAAAGTCCCTTTACTTCAGCAGTCAAACAGGTCTTATATATTTTATTGGATAAATATATATTTTATAAGATAAAATATTCAGCGCCTTTTTTTAATTTTCCCCAGACACTGGAGCGCTCCTACCTGATGAAGATCAACGGTCGGGTGGTAGAGCGTCCACAGCACATGCTCATGCGTGTATCAGTGGGTATCCATGGGGAGGACATAGACTCTGCCATAGAGACGTACAATCTGCTGTCAGAGAAGTACTTCACACATGCCTCCCCCACGCTGTTCGGAGCTGCTACTCCTCGACCTCAGCTGTCCAGGTTAGTATGAATTTTTCTCAGCTGTCCAGGTTAGTATGGATTTTTTCTCAGCTGTCCAGGTTAGTATGGATTTTTTCTCAGTTGTCCAGGTTAGTATGGATTTTTTCTCAGCTGTCCAGGTTAGTATGGATTTCTTCTCAGCTGTCCAGGTTAGTATGGATTTTTTCTCAGCTGTCCAGGTTAGTATGGATTTTTTCTCAGCTGTCCAGGTTAGTATGGATTTTTTCTCAGCTGTCCAGGTTAGTATGAATTTTTTCTCAGCTGTCCAGGTTAGTATGGATTTTTTCTCAGTTGTCCAGGTTAGTATGGATTTTTTCTCAGTTGTCCAGGTTAGTATGGATTTCTTCTCAGCTGTCCAGGTTAGTATGGATTTTTTCTCAGTTGTCCAGGTTAGTATGGATTTTTTTCTCAGTTGTCCAGGTTAGTATGGATTTCTTCTCAGCTGTCCAGGTTAGTATGGATTTTTTCTCAGCTGTCCAGGTTAGTATGGATTTTTTCTCAGCTGTCCAGGTTAGTATGGATTTTTTCTCAGTTGTCCAGGTTAGTATGGATTTTTTCTCAGTTGTCCAGGTTAGTATGGATTTCTTCTCAGCTGTCCAGGTTAGTATGGATTTTTTCTCAGTTGTCCAGGTTAGTATAGATTTTTTCTTAGTTGTCCAGGTTAGTATGGATTTTTAACTGTATTTGTGTCTAAAAGAGAATTGACTGATAATCACTAATAAAACAGACTGATTATAAGTGATGGTGACCAGCCAACTTAATAAAAAAAATTGGCTTGTTCTGAACCACATGTCCAGGTTAGTATGAATTTTTTCTCAGCTGTCCAGGTTAGTATGGATTTTTTCTCAGTTGTCCAGGTTAGTATGGATTTTTTCTCAGTTGTCCAGGTTAGTATGGATTTTTTTCTCAGCTGTCCAGGTTAGTATGGATTTCTTCTCAGCTGTCCAGGTTAGTATGGATTTTTTCTCAGCTGTCCAGGTTAGTATGGATTTTTTCTCAGCTGTCCAGGTTAGTATGGATTTTTTCTCAGCTGTCCAGGTTAGTATGAATTTTTTCTCAGCTGTCCAGGTTAGTATGGATTTTTTCTCAGTTGTCCAGGTTAGTATGGATTTTTTCTCAGTTGTCCAGGTTAGTATGGATTTCTTCTCAGCTGTCCAGGTTAGTATGGATTTTTTCTCAGTTGTCCAGGTTAGTATGGATTTTTTCTCAGTTGTCCAGGTTAGTATGGATTTCTTCTCAGCTGTCCAGGTTAGTATGGATTTTTTCTCAGCTGTCCAGGTTAGTATGGATTTTTTCTCAGCTGTCCAGGTTAGTATGGATTTTTTCTCAGTTGTCCAGGTTAGTATGGATTTTTTCTCAGTTGTCCAGGTTAGTATGGGTTTCTTCTTAGCTGTCCAGGTTAGCATGGATTTTTTCTCAGTTGTCCAGGTTAGTATAGATTTTTTCTTAGTTGTCCAGGTTAGTATGGATTTTTAACTGTATTTGTGTCTAAAAGAGAATTGACTGATAATCACTAATAAAACAGACTGATTATAAGTGATGGTGACCAGCCAACTTAATAAGAAAAATTGGCTTGTTCTGAACCACATAAATTACCATGTGGTTCAGAACGAAGATTTCTATATGAAGTTTTCTATTTGTAAAAACTAAATAAAGCATTTGGATTTAACCATCATGAGAACTTGGGATTTTTCTTTATAAGTCATTAAACAAACCCTTGGAAAATTGCAAGCTAGCCTGGCTTATTAGGGATGACTAGTTTGTTCTCTGTTTATAGTCCTCTAGCGAGACACTGGTCTTCTCCCTGTTTAACGTCCCCCAGCCAAACTATATCATTGCTTACATGTAGACTGTATGGATATCATTGCTTACGTATCATTCTGTTGACAGCTGTTTCCTGCTAGCTATGAAGGACGACAGTATCGAGGGTATCCTAGCCACGTTCACGAACTGTGGTCTCATCAGCAAGTCTGCCGGAGGCATAGGGCTCAACGTGCACAATATTCGCGCCGCAGGTTAGTGTTACAAATTTTACTCTCTTTTTGAGAGGAAACATTTCAGTGCATTTTTGGGAGAAATTCCAAAAACTGGAAGTTTCGACGAATTGTTTTATGTTTAATAAATATATTGACATTAAAATTGTAAAAAAAAACGTCCAGAAATACGAAGAAAAAAAAAAATGAAATCGGAGCACAAAAATATTTATTTTTACAAAAACAAACATAATACTCCTGATTTCTAATATTAGAAATTTCTCGGAAGTAAAATCAGTGCATTGTTTAGTGTTTCTTTCAGATCATTTCTCCTTTCATTATTTTCATTTATTCTTCATATTTTAAAAGCTGTTATAATAATTAAGTCAAGTTAAAGTATGATTTCTTTGTGGTGAAGCACAAGGTCTCTTCATTTTTTTTGTGGGTAGTGCAGCATTACCAAGAGCCTCCTCTAATTTTCCAAATTATTTTACATTTATTTTTATTCTCTGGTAATGCTAAACTACTCATTTTTCCTCACGAGGTATGAGTAAACCCTGGACATCCAATTTCAGAGCAGAAAAATTCTACGCCGCTGGGAATCGAACCCAGGTCAGCGTGCGTGCAAGCTTAGTGCACTCGTCCACGGTGACTTTCTGTTATAATAGTTATTATTAATGTAATTATTTAATACGAATCGACCTCAGTAGCTTGATCGATAAGGCTAACAAAATATTAAAGAGTGCCGTGCGATGGATGTACGTCTATACGGCGATTAAGTATTTTTTTTTAACGGCTTTTCAAACGTGGTATCATAAAAAAAGATAACCGACCTCAGTATCTTGATCGATAAGGCGGCGGACTTGTAACCTGGAGGTCGGTGGTTCAAGTCCCGGTTTCAGCAAAGATTTAGTAAAGCGAGTGTTAGTAGATGTGACATCGCGAAAGTGATTAACACATGTATGATAACTTTTTTTTTTACTTCTAATTATTTAAAACGTGTATAATGCTTGAATCATAGCGATGCTTGAATTATGAAAAAGTACATATACAAACAAAGGTAAGGAGGAAGTGATTTTTGGATTTGTCTAAGGTTCACTCTTTCCCGCTGTGATTTAATTCCAGGTTCCTACATAGCGGGTACTGGAGGTCACAGCAATGGACTAGTGCCCATGCTGCGTATGTTCAATGCAGAGGCTCAGTATGTGGACCAGGGAGGAAACAAGGTGAGATATGTTTAATAATGTCAATGGAAATGCCAAAAGTCTGCCCCAACCGGGAGTCGAACTCGGGAACTCTGGACTACGGGCAGTAGTCACAACCATTACGCCACGGAGGCTGGCTAATTTAACTGTGAAACACAAACAAATGTTCGGCATAATTGTCATGCCCTGCTATTTTTT
Source organism: Bactericera cockerelli (assembly GCA_024516035.1). NCBI lineage: Eukaryota > Metazoa > Arthropoda > Insecta > Hemiptera > Triozidae > Bactericera > Bactericera cockerelli. The sequence continues at coordinate 12,176,488 of CM044961.1, forward strand.
TAAATTTAGCAGTCACTCAGCTAAATTATTTGAGTAGAACTAAACACCAAATCTTCCTGTGAGTCCACTGTACTAACCACTTAGATAGACAGTTAGTTTCATTCAAATTTACCTAGTTCGACTGAATAAGACTACAATTCAAATTATGGGATGTTAAAAAACATATACAGTTGAACCTGGATATATGAGTACTCGATGGACTTGAATTTTTTTCTTTTATATCCAGTTCTCTCTCACAAAGAGGTTATTTTCCCTTGTAGAAATGTAAATTTGAAATGTAAATCAACAACAATAACAATTTTTTTTTTTTTTTTTTTTTTTTTTTAAAAACTTAGGAATATGTAAAAAAAAAAAAAAAAAAAATAAAGTACATTAATAATTTTGTGTTCGTTTTTGTAAAAAAAAAATTTTTTTTGCTCAGATTTTTTTTTAATTACAATATTTTTGTAATCCGGGGCGAAGTTTTAATTTTTATCTATTTACCAAATATATTATGTAAAATTTAAGTATGTATATTTTATCACAATTTTGTAGATATACCCTATCTTACACGTAAATACAATAGTATTATTATTGCGTGTATATGCATAAAAAAAGTTAATTCTCTGCCACTTAACCCCGTTCTTAACTCTTCCTCTTCCCCACAGAGGCCGGGCGCGTTCGCCATCTACCTGGAGCCCTGGCACGGGGACATCTTCGACTTTCTGGACCTGAAGAAGAACACCGGCAAGGAGGAGTTCCGCGCGCGCGACCTGTTCTATTATTATTATTATTATTATTATTGATGTATTTCACAGATCTAGTCTGGTTCTGAGGTATCATAATACATCCAAGGATTATCCTAATCCCTCAGGATATATTTATGTATGACTATGTTGTTCTTCGTATAATGTGGGCTGTTGCTAGGATGACAGATTTTTGTAGGGTGTTCGTGATCATATTCTGGTTGCTGTTTCCTGGGATGTTTCTCAAATTTTCAGCAAGGTTTTTTACCAACTGTTCCAGTCGCTCCTATGATTACTGGTATTATTTGTGCTTTAACATTCCACATCTTCTGAATTTCAATCTGAAGATCCTTATATTTCAGTTTTTTTCTCCGCTTCTTTTTCTCTTATATTATTGTCATTGGGTACTGCTACGTCAATTATATAACATTGTTTGTTCTTTAGATCTTTGATTACTATGTCAGGTTTGTTTGCCATAATTGTTCGATCAGTTCGTATTTGTTGGTCCCACATTACAATGACATTTCCATCTGGACTTCTCTCCTTATTATTATTATTATCATAGTTATATATTTTATTTTGATACATCATCATCTTCTCGTTTTTAATCCAAGTTTGGAAACCTCAGGATTATTATTATTATATTATTATTATTATTCCCCTCCTCCACAGAGGCCGGGCGCGTTCGCCATCTACCTGGAGCCCTGGCACGGGGACATCTTCGACTTCCTGGACCTGAAGAAGAACACCGGCAAGGAGGAGTTCCGCGCGCGCGACCTGTTCTATTATTATTATTATTATTATTATTATTATTATATTATTCCCCTTCCCCACAGAGGCCGGGCGCGTTCGCCATCTACCTGGAGCCCTGGCACGGGGACATCTTCGACTTCCTGGACCTGAAGAAGAACACCGGCAAGGAGGAGTTCCGCGCGCGCGACCTGTTTCTACGCCCTCTGGATCCCGGACGAGTTCATGCGGCGCGTCGAAAGCGACGGCACCTGGAGTCTGATGTGCCCCAACTCCTGCCCCGGCCTGGCCGACTGCTGGGGAGACAAGTTCGATGCGCTCTATCGAGGATACGAGGCGGAAGGTGAGAGTAGAACCTCGGTCGGCAATTAGCGGACCGCGGTCCAAATCCGGACCGCGATGCCCGCGAACAAAATTCGAGGCCCGAAAAGAAAATCTGTTTCCTCCTTACAAATTAAAAGAATTTATATTTTGCCCCTAAAACACGTGATTTTGTCATTTTCCTGGTGGGGGAGTGACTGATGGTTTTTCTTCATCCGGACCGCGTAAATTTTTCTCATTGTAAATCTGGACCCCAACAGGATTTAACTGCCGACCCCTGAACTCTATAAATAAATATTCTTCTTAAACTGGGTTTAATGTCACTTTCAACTGTATGGTCATATCACGACGGGCGTGTTACCCTCCATTCGCAGGAAACTCACAAACCTGCTACCCACTTTAACATCACCCAGCCTGGGTTGGCCCGGAATGTCAGCATCACGTAGTCTTCATTTCGCTGAACGTTGCTTAACTTTGGTGATCCTACGCCATTGACGATGGCTAAAGTAAATATCGAAGTTTGGTACCTGAGAACTATTGTGTACGTTGGTCTCATCTAGTATCAAAGGTCTGTATGGAGACTGATAACTAACAAGCACTAAGAAAACCTTAATAAATAGTGAGCCAAAAAAACTAACGGTTATAACTCCCTTATAATTGAAGTATAGTATATTAATTTTACGATTCAATTATGGAATTTTTCAATTCTAAGGGACCATATTGTAGCAGTGTCGGATCAAATCAAATAACCTATTTTTTAGTACATTTAACCCAATTTATTAATAATCAGCTATGCCTAACTGATGAGTTCAAATAAAAACGAAACGATTGTCTCAAGCTGCTTGGGGTTGAATATCACATATATAAATTGTAGTGATGAAAATTGGGCTAAATGTACTTAAAAAAAAAAAAAAACAATACATTTGATTTGATATTAAATTTATTATTTTACAGGCAAATTTATCCGTCAAGTGCCCGCCAGAAAGTTGTGGTTTGCCATTCTGGATTCTCAAATAGAAACAGGAACCCCCTACATGCTCTACAAGGACTCATGTAATCGAAAGTCAAACCAGCAGAACCTTGGTAAGATCATTACCGTGCACTAGTGGTCAAGTGGTTAACGCGCTAGTCTTGGTAATCCAGGTAGCGTAGGGATCCGTTGGTTCGAATCCCACCCAGTGCATGAATTTTTCCTCATTGATTTGAGTTTGTGACCACATAATAATAAGACTCTGAGGGTTCAGTGGTAGAAAATTCCACATGTGAACATTATTATATGTGTATCTCACCCTTAGCTAAGTTTTTTTTTTTTTTTAGAACAGTCCCTTTTAGGCCAAGATCAGTTATAAATTTGAAACAGCCTAAAAATATCATAGACAACTTAGTGTGTATCGCTAGAGATACACATTGCGCAGGTAAGACGTCATCTTGATATGTATCGCTGGAGATACACACGGTGCAGGCGGGACCAGGTAGTGTGTATCGCTAAAGATACACATGGCGGTGAGAGTGTTTTTTTTTTAAACTAAAGTCTACACTGTTACCCGATTCACACAAGATGCACAAAAGTGTCACTAAATAACAGCAATAAGTGACGTGAGAGAACAATCATTACTGATTTGTCTTATTAAATAAGGACATGGCTTTGATGATAGGAGATTTATGCATTTATGTTTTATTAGGAATTATGAATTGCCTTGTAGCTGCAGATCTTAGTCTGGAGTCGATATATCTCTGAGTGTTAATGGATTTTCACATCCTCTGTTCAGAGTCTGTCCCGGTAGCTCAGTGGTAAAGGCGGCACTCTGTGAATCCAGAGAATCCAGAGGTCGTGGGTTCGAAACCCAGCCGGGACATGACAAGTTATCCTCCCATTTGGGATTTTTACCACATAATAATATGTCTTACTGCTGGAATAATGGGACTTTAATAGTCCTAATCGGGCAGTATAAATAAGGCGATATTATTATTATTATTATCCTCTCCTCAGGCACCATCAAGTGCAGTAACTTGTGCACGGAGATAGTAGAGTACACCTCCGCAGATGAGGTGGCGGTGTGCAATCTCGCCTCCATAGCTCTGAACATGTTCATCAACCCCGCAGACAAGAGCTACAATTTCGCCAAACTGAAAGAGGTAAGTAAATATTTTTTTTTTATGAGTGTATAATATTTTTTATCAGTGTATTTTTATCAGTAAATAAATGTGTTTCTTTGTGTTGTTATATTAAGACGCACTAAGTGTACCGCAGAATTACAGGATTTTCCATTATCTTTAATATCTTTTTTTATCAAAATTGTACCAACTTGAAAAATACGCGCAGAATATTTTCACCACCATGACTAGTAAGACCAATATCGCTCAGAATTATCCATTGTATAGATGCATGACATTATGCAACATAATAAATGTGTTTCTTTGTGTTATTTTATCACAATTTTAGTGGGTAGCGCAGAATCAAAGGACTTTTCCATATCTTTAATATCCCAATAACTTATTTTTGCCTATAATTCCGCCACTGGTCGCTGCTTACATTAAAGCAGCTACTCAATTTTCCTCACGAGGTATGAGTGGACCCCGAACACCCAAGTACAGAGCAGAAAAAATCCTGCTCCGCTGGGAATCGAACCCAGGTCACCGTGCGTGCAATGCCAAGCGCGCTAACTCACTCTGCCACAGTGACTACTTCTTATGCAACATCTTAGCAAATCCTCCCTACAGTATTAATGTTCTTCTTGAGACTCCAATTTCATCACCAAAAATCAAACTTCAGGACCTTGTTTCCATCCGCGAGACCGCACCTTTAGAATTATAAATAGTTTTTTTTTGTTGAAAAAGATAGGGTAATTGTGAAAAATGGGTAGTTCCCGTCATAAATTTAATATTAATAAATAAAAAAAAATGGTTAGCGTTAGCCCAAAACTGTTAGCGTAATAGAACATCCTGTCTCGAGCCAACAGTAAACAAAGTTCAGAAGAAGACTGAATTATAAAACAGAAACAGAATTAAATTTAAGATAATCCAGACTTTCCTTCAAGGCTATAGTGCGCTGTGATTGGTTCAAACTCTGACTTGAGGGAGGGTCTAACTTATCTTAAATTTAATCCTGTTTCATAATTCGGACTAAATATCACCTGGCAGATAGCTAATATTTATTTATTTATTTAAATCACAAACGGGCGCACCCTGTACTAACTAAATTACAATATTTACCCTAACTAATAGGCATTAAAAAATATAATAATTAATATTACCTTAACTTAACTTACACTAACTATCAAATTGCACTAAAACTAACAAGTAAAATCTTATCTAACAAGTAAAACAAGTTATCTTCTCCTCATTTATTATTTGTTTCTAGAATAAGTAAATATTATATTATATCAAGTTAGTTTTAAGACTAGATTTAAGAAAATTGTATACACCGTAAGGTAAACTAACAATAAAAATAAAATTAATTAACCATTACAAAATAGTGGTGATGATTTCATTTCCGGTAAAAAATTTCCTAACAACTTCTTTTTTCTCCTCTAGGTGTCTAAAATAGTGACCAGGAATCTGAACAAGATCATTGATGTCAACTTCTACCCTGTCGTGGAGGCCAAGAACTCGAATGAAAGAAATCGCCCCATTGGTAATTCATGTATTTGTTTACTTTGTTTTTTATTATTATTATTTTTTTAATCTGTTTTCACGCAACAATAATGCTGCAATTACGTAAACATGTTTGAGGGACACTGCTTACAGACTAAAGACCTATATCCAGGCCCTCCCTACATCTTTGTTTAAATTGTTCCAAAGTGTGATCGAGATCCAAATTTACACTGTTACAATAAATTATTAAATATTATTAGAGAGGAGTGTAATTTACTTGTTCTGTAGTGTAATTTTCTTTCAGCCAAATACGTATTCATCTTCGATTTATTACTATCTGACCTGGTTGCAGGGTTTTCAGTATAACCCTTACAATTTACTGAAAACCTTACTATGAGCGCACGAATAGCTCAGTGGTTAAGCGTTCGCACGCCATACGGAAGGTCCCGGGTTCGAATCCCCGCGCCGACAAAAATTTGTATTCAAAATTTGGTTACAGTTGTTTGTTAGGGATACCTTCCGGTGCGCTCGTGTTGACCCAGCACCTAATGGGAAGTATTGTGTCACTTCTTGCCCATCAGAGGGGAGGCATACTACGGGATGGGCAGGCTGCAACACAGACCACAAGCGTCTAAAAAAGGCTGTACTTACTTTGCGTGTCCATGATGGTTGTGTCATGGTGGTGGAAGGGTTGATGGGTATTAATCCCTATGGACGCCCAGAAGCAAATTTCCGTGACCTGTGTGTGGTGTATTGTGTAGTGTTGTTTATGTATAAAAAAACGAGTAAAAATGTTTCTTAAAATTCAGAATTAGGAACTTTCAATTTTGATGTTCTCTGCTTTGGCTGTGAAACACTCATTAAAAAGAAAATTAACACTACGACCTAATTAGATCTATTGTATCCATTTTCGATATAACTGGAATCTCAATTTCACTCATCTGTACTTCCGATCACAAACTTTGATATTTAATTCGAAAAAACCCGTGTTTCCCTCTCATAACCTTTCCGTTCCTTTTCTGTTTTTCGTTTTTATTTGTGTTTATATATTTTTATTTTTTCTTTTCTAGTTCTCAAATTATTTAAATGCTCTTTGTTCCTACCTAGTAAACCTATTTTAATTTATAACTTAGATTTAATTTAATTTGTTAATTAGCATGTAAGTTTGTACACATACAGTATGTATCCTTTAGTACAATAAAATTTAGTGGAAGAGATTGCCATAGGCAATAACCCTTTAGTTAGGACTTATGTTTCAAATATTTTCTATTCTTCTTCATTTTTATTGTATATATTGTTTTTTTCATTTTTTCACTGTTAAAATTATTATTTATATGTACATACTGTCCTTTTGTATCTAATAAAGAATTGTATAATAATAATAATAATAAAATTGACATTGAAACCCTGATCTGATTTTCCCCAGGTATCGGTGTGCAGGGCCTGGCGGATCTGTTCATTCAGATGCGTCTCCCGTTCGACTCGAACGAGAGCCGCCTCCTCAACAAGCAGATCTTCGAGACCATCTACTACGGCGCCCTGGAGGCTAGCTGCGAACTTGCGGCGCGGGACGGGGTGTACAAAACCTACGAGGGGAGCCCGGTCAGCAAAGGTATGTTGTTGCTACCTTTTTGCGGGAAGCAAAGACATTGGGCCCGGTCAGCAAAGGTATGTTGTTGCTATCTTTTTAGTCGAGGGAGAGACATTGGGCCCGGTCAGCAAAGGTATGTTGTTGCTATCTTTTTAGTCGAGGGAGAGACATTGGGCCCGGTCAGCAAAGGTATGTTGTTGCTATCTTTTTGCGGGAAGCAAAGACATTGGGCCCGGTCAGCAAAGGTATGTTGTTGCCATCTTTTTGCGGGAAGCAAAGACATTGGGCCCGGTCAGCAAAGGTATGTTGTTGCCATCTTTTTTCGGGAAGCAAAGACATTGGGCCCGGTCAGCAAAGGTATGTTGTTGCTATCTTTTTAGTCGAGGGAGAGACATTGGGCCCGGTCAGCAAAGGTATGTTGTTGCTATCTTTTTAGTCAAGGGGAGACATTGGGCCCGGTCAGCAAAGGTATGTTGTTGCTATCTTTTTGCGGGAAGCAAAGACATTGGGCCCGGTCAGCAAAGGTATGTTGTTGCTACCTTTTTAGTCGAGGGAGAGACATTGGTTTTTCTATGGTTAAATGTATGTACAAAATGTCTATATAAATTTGAAAATAAACAAGAGACCTTGTTTAGAGTGCTGGAATAAAGGGACTTTTCAGTCTCACCTCGGCATTATAAACAAAGTAATTTCTATTCTATGGTTATATTATTTTGTTTATTGACCCTTTTTTAATAATCCAGCTACAGACTAATAATAATAATAATATGTGGTAAAATTCCCAAATGGGAGGATAAATTGTCATGTCCCGGCTGGGTTTCGAACCTGCGACCTCTGGAATATCTGGATCCACAGAGTGCCGTGATATCACATTTACTCAAGCTCGCTTTACTAAATTTTTGGTTAACTTGGGACTTGAACCATCGACCTCCAGATTACAAGTCCGCCGGCTGGCTATTCGATCATGCTACTGAGGTCGGTACACAATAGACAAAATATTCATACAAAATAACTGATCTACCTATCCCCCCATTGCCATAGACAATAACCCCGCCCTTTAGTTAGGACATATGTTTTTATATATTTTCTATTCTTTTTCATTTTTATGGTATATTTTTATAATTACATATTTGTATGTACATAATGTCCATTTATATCTAATAAAGCGTTGTATAATAATAATAATAGTAATAAGTAGTCACTGTGGCAGAGCGAGTTAGCGCGCTAGGCATTGCACACATAGTGACCTGGGTTCGATTCCCAGTGGGGGAGGATTTTTTCTGCTCTGTACTTGGATGTTCGCGGTCCACTCATACCTCGTGAGGAAAAATGAGTAGTTACTTGTATGAGTAACGACCATTGGCGGCATTACCAGAGTACAAAGAAATTAATGTAATAGAATAATTCGAAATGTAAAGGAGGCTCTTAGTAATGCTGCGCTACCCACAAAAATTGTGAAGAGGCCTTGTGCTTCACCACAAAAAAAATCATACATACATACATAGTAATAATAATAATATCCCCCACCAGGCATCCTCCAGTATGACATGTGGGGTGTGACGCCCACAGACTTGTGGGACTGGGCCGCCCTCAAGGAGAAGATAGCCGCCCATGGGGTGCGTAACTCCCTGCTCCTGGCGCCCATGCCCACCGCCTCCACCGCCCAAATTCTGGGCAACAATGAATCCTTCGAGCCCTACACCAGCAACATCTACTCTCGACGGGTGCTCAGCGGAGAGTTCCAGGTACGTGTGTCCCGATTACCTGACGGCAATCCAGAGGTCCAAGGGTGTTGGGTGGAAGAGATTGCCAAAGGCAATAACCCTTTAGTTAGGACATATAATATGTATATATTTTTTTTTTCTTTTTTTTTTCTTCTTTTTTTTTCTTCTATTGTATTTTAATTTGTAATTATTTGTATTGTATATAATATGTCCTATTAATAAAGTGTAAATAAATAAATTAAAATAAATGAATAAATGTCGCGGGTTCGAAACCCAGCCGGAACCTGACAAGTTATCCTCCCATTTGGGTTTTTGACCTCATATTAGAATAGAATATGTAAAAAATTGGTATTTTATCAATAATGATTTTACAATGGTTGACAAGTTTACACAAAAAATTACTTATACACTAAAATAAAACATAATTCATACTGATTTCATTGAACTGAAAGCTCTCATTTTTTAGTAAAATTGCAGGATTAATAAATCTTATGGTGTGTACCCATTTATATCTACTGGTACCTAAGTAAGTAAACAAGCAATAAAAAGATAAGTTTAGCCTGTAGAGCACATATTCTTTGGCTTACTGCTGGAATAATGTTATTCGTTCGTCCTAATCTAGTAGAATAAATAAGGCGACATTATTACTATACCTGCATTTTTGGCCAAACCCAAGCTATGTGTCGGACCTAGGTGCCGTAATGTGACTTCTAGACCCGAATAATAAATAGGATGAGAGTTAAGATAAGTGTTCACTAGGGCTATAGTGCGTCGTGATTGGTTGAAACTCCGACTTGAGGGCGTTCCCTGGCTTAGCTTAACTTAGCCTGGCTTAGCTTAATTTCTTCCACTCAGAGGGTTGGGTGGAAGAGATTGCCACAGGCAATAACCCCGCCCTTTAGGTAGGACATTACCTTCATTCTCTTTTTTGTTCTTGTATCTTTGCTCAATCTTTTTGTTTTTTCTTTATAATTTCGTTGTATTTTACTGTATATACATATTTTTGTTCTACCTAATGAAGCTTACTATCCTCATCATAGGGTGGCGTCATCGTGAACGATAGTAGCCAGACAGTAGAGGAATGACTCAGCACTTCTACCACTGTCTTTACAAGGAGGCTAATAATTGACAAGGGCCCCCAGAACCAAGCCAATGCTGGTCTACTCCCTATTTATAGTCCCCCAGCTTACTATAATAATAATAATAACTTTGATCCTGTTTCATAATGTGGCCCCTAATACCAATAAACCCTGTTTCCTCTCCATTGCGCAGGTGGTGAACCATCACCTCCTCAGAGATCTGGTGGAGCTTGGACTCTGGGACGACAACATGAAGGATCAGCTCATTGTGAACAATGGCTCTGTGCAGGACATTGAAGGTAGGACCATGAAGAATCTATTACAGTCGAACCTGGATTCTTATATCTGCAACTAAATATAAGAAAAACCTGGATTAAAAAAAAAAAAATTGGTCAAATTTACTTCTCTTTAAAGGAAAATAACCTCTTCACAAAAGAAACCTGGATATAAGGGAACAATTTCCAGGTCTAGTTCACCTTTCTATAAGAGAAACCTTGATATACCTTAGAGAGAGAAAAAAACAGAAGGTGTTGGCGCACTGCCGTGCGCTGAGATGTGGTTCAGGACGGACCAACTTTTGATTTAAGTTGGCTGGAGACCATCACTTTCCCCAGCTGTAGCCCAGCTGGTTACAACAACAACAACAACACTTAAGGACCTATTATTCTGTTTATTCCTCCCAGGCATCCCGCAGCAACTCAAGGACCTATTTTTTTTTTTTTTTTTTTTTACTTTTGAAAGATTTTTTTTTATTAAACAAATACTTTTCATCTCGTATATCTAAAGAAATAACTTTAATCAACTAAAAATTAAAATATGGCATGTTTAAGTGACCCATTATGCAAAGCATGTGTTGGGCCACTTTTTTTTATTATTCTGTTTATTCTCCCCAGGCATCCCGCAGCAACTCAAGGACCTGTACAAGACGGTGTGGGAGATCCCCCAGAAGACTGTCCTGGACATGGCAGCGGACCGGGGCGCCTTCATAGACCAGAGCCAGAGCCTCAACATCTACATGGCCGAGATCAACTACGCCAAGATGAGCTCCATGCACTTCCACGGGTGGAAGCTGGGTCTCAAGACAGGTGAGTTGGGTGGAAGAGAATTCCTAGGACATTATTGAATCTATTTTTTCAATATTCATCTTTTTACTCTGTCTTATCCCGCTTGAGCAGGTTCGACGTTGTTTACATCTCATGGTTGAGGTTGGTTGATTTTGGCACACTATAAAATATTCATCAATAAAAACATACTGTGGAATACAAGTCAAAAATTAAAAAAAAAAACATGAAACACAAAATCAGTAGAATAAAGAGGAGATAACATACTTAATTATAAGGAGAAGTCACCGTGGCCGAGTGAGTTAGCGCACTAGGCATTGCACGCACGGTGACCTGGGTTCGATCCCCGGCGGGGTAGGATTTTTTCTGCTCTCTACATGGTTGTTCGGGGTCCACTAATACCTCGTGAGGAAAAATGAGTAGCTGCTTTAATGTGAGTAGCGACCAGTGGTGCAATTATAGGCAAAAATAACATATTAGGATAATAAAGATAAGGAAAAGTCTTATACTTCTGGGCTACAAACTAAAATTGTGACATAATAACACAAAGAAACACATTTTTAACTTAATGTGTAAGGTAGGGAAAACCGACGCTTAGCAATGACGGAAAACCGACGCTTAGCAATGACTTAAGTTAAAGAATTTGTCTTTTAATGTCGCCCTAAATCTAATCCTGTTTTATGATTCGGCACTAAAGGGTCTATAATAATTATCATATCCTTCTGTTTACCATCTCCAGGCATGTACTATCTGCGCACCAAACCCGCCGCCAACGCTATCCAGTTCACGATTGATAAATCCAAGATGGCCGCTGTGTCCGCCAGTAAGGCCGTCAGTGAGCGCAGTGCCGAAGAAATCAAGGCGGAACAGGAGCAGGCAATGGCGGCCATGATTTGTAGGCGCGACAATAAGGACGATTGTATGATGTGCGGCGCCTAGATGTGGAATAAGGGCCCAAGTGTGGAATATGAACCCAATGGAACCAGGGCCCAAGTGTGGAATATAAACCCAATGGAACAAGGGCCCAAGTGTGGAATATGAACCTAATGGAATAAGGGCAATAGTGTGGAATATGAACCCAATGGAACCAGGGCCCAAGTATGAAATATGAACCCAATGGAACAAGGGCCCAAGTGTGGAATATGAACCTAATGAAACCAGGGCCCAAGTGTGGAATATGAACTCAATGGAACAAGGGCCCAAGTGTGGAATATGAACCTAATGGAACCAGGGCCCAAGTGTGGAATATGAACCCAATGGAACCAGGGCCCAAGTGTGGAATATAAACCCAATGGAACAAGGGCCCAAGTGTGGAATATGAACCTAATGGAATAAGGGCAATAGTGTGGAATATGAACCCAATGGAACCAGGGCCCAAGTATGAAATATGAACCCAATGGAACAAGGGCCCAAGTGTGGAATATGAACCTAATGAAACCAGGGCCCAAGTGTGGAATATGAACTCAATGGAACAAGGGCCCAAGTGTGGAATATGAACCTAATGGAACCAGGGCCCAAGTGTGGAATATGAACCCAATGGAACCAGGGCCCAAGTGTGGAATATGAACCTAATGAAACAAAGGCCCAATTGTGAAATATGAACCTATTGGAACAAGGGCTCAAGTGTGGAATATGAAGCTAATGGAACAAGGGCCCAAGTGTGGGATATGGACCCGATGGAACAAGGGCCCAAGTGTGGGATATGAACCTAATAGAACAAGGGCCCAAGTGTGGGATATGAACCCAATGGAACAAGGGCCCAAGTGGCTTTATATGGAACACTGTCCTATATGAAGAAAATGAACCTGTGATTATTATGTGTTGCGAAACTTAAAGTTGGAAAAAAAGGACCCAAAAGTGGTAAGTTTAGTGTTACTTCGAAAATGTGGACCTATTTACAAAATTGTGTGAACTGTAAAGATAACTCCCGATTTTTGTAAGTGTGAGGTTTAGGAAACCCTGCATGAACTCATGTTATGTATAATTCTCTTGGGAGTCTTTAATAGAAGCATTCCAATAATGAATTGTAGACATATTAAATTATTCAGACATCCTTTTGAGAGAGTTGTTTGAATTTTTTCATATTCCATTTTTTTGCATTTCAAATTATTACACTTCTCCTATTAAATAATATTTGCTTATGAAATACTTAAGGCCCCAACCGTTGGTATTTCTGTCTATTTTAACATTATTTTATTACATGTTTTCATCAATACACTGTTTGCACATACACACCAGTTAATGCCCATTTTCGTGCATTCTCTTCTCACTCTTTTTATTATTATTATTTTTTTTTACAAAATACGAAATTTGAGAGAAAAATACTTTGTCTTGATTATTACTTACCATACATTTCATTGCAAAGTCTTCTTTTTTTGTGAAAAATTAGCACTCCTATTTTTTGTGGCTGAAGGTCCAAAGTACTTGCAGCACCATTGTGATTTTTTTTTTATATACAAAAATCTAATTTTTCATGTCGGAAATTTGTTTTTTTGTTTATTATTTTAATCGTTTAGCAACTAGGCCATTAGATTATGTCCGTAATTCAAAAGTGGTTCTTTCTTATTTTATTTGTACATTTTAAGTATTTTTTACCATTGATTTTTTTTTTCAAAGAAAATAAACGAAAATCGTTGTATGTTTTAAGTATACCGAATGAAAACAAAGAGTCTTTCTTTTTTTTTTCTTTAATTTTACAAACTTCGTGTCCATTTATACAAAACTCGATTTTATAAGTTAAAAAAGAAAAGAAAAAAAACTTATGAATAACTTAAAATTACCTTAAACTCAAATTAGACCTACATAGAATTTAGCAAACAAATCAAGCCCATCATCACCGGCTCTGTTCCCCATGGATTAAATTTCTTCTTTTTTCTTCAGAGCACTACTTTTAATAGGTTAATTAGAATTAGAATACTGGAGTTTAAATTTTAATGAACTCTGTATGTAATATGCACCTATCTCAGGTAACATAATTATACTCACTTGCCATGGCAATACTCGCTTGCCATGCGGAAGGTCCCGGGTTCGATCCCCCGTGCCGACAAAAATTTGTATTCTTAATTTGATTACAATTGTTTGTAAGGGATACTTCCGGTGCGCTCATGTTGACCCAGCATCGGAACGTATTGTGTCACTTCTCGCCCATCAGAGGGAGTCATTCTACGCGATGGGCAGGCTACAACACTGACCATAAGCGTCTACAGTAGCTCCTGTTTCATGGCTACGAATATAAAAAAAAATCTTCCTGAATTATTCTTTATAATATATTATGTTAACTTGTAAAGAGTAGGTATATTTTTATTAATATATAATTGAGAAAAAAAAATCAATTTAATATCATCTTCCAGTTTACAATAGACTGAGTAGAATGGACAGATACGCAATACTCACTGCTGATAGATGGTGGTCACACCCTTCCTGATATCTGAAATGAAATTTAAACGAGTAATATTATTTCTGAATATATCTATAATATAAGAATATAAAAAAAGTCATCTGTATCTATAAAAGAAAGCTGTCTGTATGTATGTGTATTTCTGAATTGAAGTATCCCTTTGAGTAGAGTCCATCTTTATTAAGTTTTTGCTTAACCTCTCGACCGCCATGCATCGCAGGTCGAATGGTTAAGGCGCCTGTTTGGTAATCCAGGTAGCCTGAGTATCCGTTAGTTCGAATCCCGATCAATCCATGAATAACAATTAACCAAGATCGGGAAATTATTTGCTGCGACAAATAAGCGTTGCAATTCAACGCGGCAATGCTGCAAGCGTTTTGGATTCCCAATGATGATGTTCCAAGCAATGTTTTTTTTTATGTTTAATAAAATTTAAAAAAATCTAAATTAAAAAAAAAAAACACTGCCAATTATGGACTCTATACTTCCTCGTGATTGTTTCACATTGTTAACACGTGCCAATTTTGAGATTTTATACTAAATTACTTGTATCTCCAAAACGACTGCACCGATTTTCTTCAAATTTGTTTTATATGGTAGAAAATCGTTTTTCTACATTCTAAATTCCACAAAAATTTCTGTATCGGCAAGTCGTGGTCCTTATTTTTTGACTTTTTTGTCCAAAATTTCGGATTTTCTTAAATATCAGAGTCTAATTATAATTAATTAAAAAATATATATAAATAGCCTATGTAAAACAATTATATGCATACACACACAAAATTTCATTAAAATCGGGTGTACCGTTCACGAGATATAAGCGTTTAAGTAAAAAGTTAGTGGTCAGGCGCATGGGCTCTTTCACCAAGAACCGCTAGTACGAATTCGATGAATTTAAAATGGGACCATCTACAGAATGTCTCCTAGATGTGTGCAAAATTTCATCAAAATCGGTCGAGTAGTTTCCGAGATTTGCGCGTTACAAGGAATCGTTTTAACAGACCGACAGAACGACAGACCGACAGACAGACACAAAACCAAATTTGCTCAGGAGGTTATGAAACGTCCAGAAATCTGAAAAAAATTGAAATCGGAGCAAAAAAATATTTTTTTTTACAAAAACGAACACAATACTTCCGATTTCTAATATTAGAAATTTCTCGGAAGTAATATACCATTCATATTATGTCACAAAAAGTTTTTCCCTTTGGTAATCCAGAGTGAAAACTTAGGGCGAAATAAATAGACAAAATCGAGTTCATATGTTCGGACTTAAGCATTACTTTCCCCATTTGAAACAATACGCAAAATCTAGACTTAACTCCACAGAGGTATTAGTTTTAAAGACTCTGAGGGTTAGGTGGTAGAAAATGCTTTGAGCATTAACCTCGCCTGGTGGTGGTTACCTTCCACTAAAGAGTGTTATAATTATAATTAAAGTTAAAATTATACCTGGCGAACTGTTAAAAACCTTGTAGTAAAATACAGCTATAAAAATTTGTTAATAAAAAAAAAATACCTGGCGAAACATCCCCTCTCTGTCTGATGGTCTAGAATCTCCCTGGCTAGTTCCAAAGACAGGAACTCAGGGCTGCCTTCCATGCCACACACCACGCAGTTCTCAATGTACAGGTCAACATACACAGGGCTGATCCTGTGGGCCTCCCTATCTCCATTGTGCATGTTTCCAATAGTTAGAATTGCCTTGTTCACCTCGGCCATACGCTGACATCTTTCCTGAATGAGACTTTGTGTCGATTCTGAGTTTGACGTGTCCCACAGTGTACAATTATTCTAAGAACGAGAGAAAAATAGGAAAGTTAATGAAAAAATGCACTGGTAGTCAAGTGGTTAACGCGCTAGTCTGGTTAGAGTCCAGTTAACGTAGGGATGCGTTGGTTCGAATCCCACCCAGTGCATGAATTTTTCCTCATTAATTTGAGTTTATGACCACATAATTAGAAGACTCTGAGGTGGTAGAAAATGCTTTGAGCATTAATCTCGCCTGGTGGTTACCTTCCACAAAAGAGTGTTATTATTATTTAAAAAAGAAACTGAAAAAAAAGGTTAAAGTTAATGGGAATTGGAGAGAGCTTTTGTCTCTTGACAAACGATTACTGTTTCTTTCAACCCCTCTGATATAAAAATATTTTACATTTATAAATCTGCATTACTTATCGTTAGTTGATTGTCCGTCAACGTTTGTCATTAAGACAGCTATATAACGCTACAGCATTTCGTAATCACTGCGTTATAAATTTAAAAGAGCCTTGGTATCGGTATAGATAGGGCTATCGGCTACGAAAGCTCTTTGTCACTGCGACCTTAGATAGATCTTTTGTAAAAGAGCCTTGCTTGGGCCCTGTCACACAAGACATTCTATGATGGAACACTGAACACCTAGCAAAGTGTTAGAAAAGTTTATATGGCAGAGCCTTCAAACTTTGCACCGGTCTGTCCCAGTAGCTTGGTCAAGGCGTGTCTGTCTGTTGATCCAGAGGTTGTGGGTTTGAAACCCAGCCGGGACATGACAAGTTATCCTCCCATTTGTCATTTTGACTATATAATAATACTCGTACGTCTTGAGCTTACTGCTGGGCAGTATAAATATGGCGATATTATTAAATTATGATTCAAAATCGTCCCATCTTACCTGTCGAGCCAGGATGAAATACAGGGTCTGATGGGCCAACGAGTACCCCCCCGCCTGCTCCATCATGAGGCCTCTACATTCCTCACTCACCGAACAGTCTTCCAGCAGACCCTGTAGACACTTGTTCGATCTATACACCAGTCGGGTTTCAAGGAAAAATTTAGACCTATCCTTCCAGGATTCCCAGGAATTTCTTGAGTCGGATACAATTTGATTAAACGATTTCATGATTCCATGCGACCGTTCGCCGTTTAATTTAAGCTTGGTATTTGAACGTGACGCCCACATGCGTTCTTCAGTCAGTTTTCCCAGTGGTTTGCCTGTCTGCCACAAAGCCGAGTTGAAAATCTGATTGCAGAATTTGGAACTTAGGGATCCATTCATAGAAAGTTTTAAAAAGAGGACAGAGTGAATGCGACTTATTTTGAATTTGATATATTCTAGTCTTATTTCGGATGTAGATTTTGACTGTAGTTGAGCTGAAAGAGGAGGAAATGCTTCAATGGGAGAGGGTGAAAAAAACAACCACATAGGTGTATACTTTTTATCGCGAAATCCGTTCAGTCATCTCATCTTCGTAATGACAATAGCTAAAGGAAGCTGAAATATTACACACAAGGCCACAACCTAGTCCCGAAATTTGTCTATATCAAGCTGTAGGTACCAGGGTCTATGGTGTAGGGTATAGGCTAGGGTCCTCATTGTGGTCGCTTACTTCCATTATTCTCAGTGGTACTTGGTCTAGGTCTCCGTTTTGTTCGCACACTTACCATTCTCTTTAAACAGGATACTATCGGATGATAACTGAAAATATCTTTTCAGATCTATCTACCTATGTTCCGTAATCTAAACAGAATTATTTCTCACCTAGTGAAATGGTGAGTCCCAAAAGTAGATGCTGAACATCAGAAGTCCCCAGAGTTTTCCATTGTCCTTCCAAATAGGTCAAATATCTCAACAGCGCAGACTCGATTATTTGTTGATAGTTGATTGCATATTTGTTATCACTGTTGTTGATATAATATTTGCTGTTGTTGCAGATCCTTTTTTTGCCGTAGTTGTTGTTGCTGCTCATGTGTATATTATCATTAAACTTATAATTCTGACTGAAGTCTATTGGTTGGTTAATTTTACCATTTTCGGTGTTGCCATCTGTGAATTGGTTCTGTACATTTTTGCAAAACCTGCGGTAGAAAGGAAAGTGATTGAGACAGTACACAACTAGACCTCTTTAGTTCTGGGTGAAAGAATCCGACTCGCCTGACCACTAACTTTTTACTTAAACCCTTATATCTCGTGAACGGTACACCCGATTTTGATGAAATTCTGTATTTATATGTATATTATCTTTTTACAACATTCCTGCAACTCAAGTGAATTTAAATTTATGGGCTTTTCCTTCCCAAAGATCACGAATGAAACTTTCAAGTAGTCAGTCATCTTTTCAATGCATTGAGTCTTGAAGCCACAGAAGTAAACAGAAAAATGCATAGCCAGCGTCAATACACCACCAGTTATCGTAAGACTTTCAAGTACGCCACACACAGAGTTTTAATTCCAAAATTTGCAAGTAAAATCGCAAGTAAAAAAGGAAATTGCAATTAAAATCGCGATCGAATATAAAAATGTGTGACGCAGATGACATTATCAAACGCTTGAAGGACATCATAAATCAGTCAGAAAGCGACAGAACTTGTGACGTCAACAAATGCTGCGAAGACAATGCAAGTGTCAGCTCATGCTCAGTCCCAAAGAGGGAAAAGTGTCCTAAAGCAAAGTACTGTGATCTGCACTATACCACACCTACGCCAAGTGGTCGGTTTGATTGCGAAGACTCGTTGCCTGACTGTCGCAAATATGAGGTGCGGTGTAAACAAACCCTGGATGGTAACGTTGCCAAGCCCACCATCGTGTGCAGTGAGGATACTGAACAGAGAACCTTCTACCCACCTATGTACTTCAACGGGGGGAAATTCGGGGGCTCCCAGTCTTACAAGCCCATTAACAAGGGAACCGCGGGCAGCCTGGGTCTCCCAGACTTGGACCAGCTAGAGTGCGCGTGTAAGAATGGGTTCTGTCCTCCGTCCAGGTACGACCAATTCATGGCCGGCAAGGGTGGGCTGCCCCTGGGCCATCCGGATAATGCGCGGCCTGAGAAGTTTCATTACACCTTCGGTATGGGAGTCAACAACCCAGCAGCAAAGTGAAACTCATGTTTCAGCGTAAAGAATGCAACAAATTGCGTACGCATGGCCAGTGGAAATTAATTCATTGGAGGTGTCTTCTTGTTATATTATAGAGAGAACATATTGGTATTGATCGATATTAAACAAGTTATTCTGTACAACAAAAAATAAAACTAATTTTCTTATGATTTTTTTTTTTTTAATTTAGCTACGCCCAGTGAGGTTCGGACCTCTCAAATTCGAAACCTATTCCCAGCCCAGCCCAGGTGGTGAGGTTAATATGGCTGGCATTGGTCAATTTGTTTCCAGCAAGTAAAAGAATTCCCGGAATGTGAACTGAATAAGGAAAAGGCACTATTAAAAAAGTTTAGTGACTCGAGTTTTCAAACTAGCCAAACTTTTTTCTAATAATAAATTGTCAACTTTCTGCCAAGTCTGGGAATTGAACCGCGGACCATGCATTGACAAATCTTAACCTTTGCCTATGCGGTGGATGACTTACCTTCTTGGAACCAAGAGAAAAATATCCTCTGTGTAATAAGCTCTCTGAGATTGATCCTCCCTCAGACAGTCAGCTTGAAGGATGACAAATAAATTCAATAGAACTGTACCCAGAACATTCATACTGGAGGTATAATAAGTGAATATACTTCAATTCGAAAATGGGCAAATGATATACAAGAATATAAAAGAAAAGTCCTATGTACTATAATTCTGCACTATCCACTAAAATTGTGATATAATAACAAAAAGAACACATTTTTTTTATTTTAATACGTGACTTATGTAATTTTTTTTTGAAGTCAGGTCATTTAATAGTATGCCAGAATACCACCGTAATATATTGATATAAGGTCCAAATTTTCACAAACGACTAAAATTATTCTTAAAATTTTTCGTCGTTTTTCTGACAAAATTCTAAAACTTTTTATTTTTTGTTCAATATAAATTCTATGGCGTTATCAGGTGATACGTGACTTTACACATTTTTTAAAAACTTCTTTTCAATGTGCTTTTTAGAAGAGGAGAAGAGATTCGACATCATAATCGTACATCCCGATCTACATTCCCATATCATTGCTAGCAATCTTCATTCAAACAATACTTTTTATAGTGTTAGAGCGCCCAGCAAAAAAAAAACCTTTTCTGTGTAACATAGGAACGAATTTCCTTTTTTTTCCCCCCAATCAACGGTAACATAAGGACTGATGAACCTGGAAAGAAAGCTAACTAACATGAACCTGGAAAGCAATTTTCAGGGGATAAATAAATTATCTGCGGTAATTGAACTCTTGTCGCTTTCAAATACCGAAAAAATAAAAAGAGCAACATTGTCCTGTTTCATTATAGAATTATTAATCTTACGAGTACATACTCGCACAGTATATTTATGATTTTTTTTTTCAGTACGTGATGTTTAAATTAAAAAGATCACCCCTGATGGGATTCGAACCCACGATCCTCGGATTAGAAGTCCGATGCCTTATCCACTAGGCCACAAGGGCTGGTGTTTCGAGCGAGAGGAAAAATTGTGATGTGAAATTTCGTGACTAGCAAAAGTGCAATGGAAGGATATTATTGCAATTTAAAATACGCTCGCTAGAGTGCGTGTTCAAAAAAGTGAGATCACAAATTAAGAAAAAAAATGGTGCAGTGGTCTAAGAGGTTTTTACCAGCTCTCTTCCTAGTTTAGGCATAGAATTTCATACAAAATCAGTTTGTTGTCCCCCGAGCTACTAAACTTGGTTGTTTTTTCAGACATTTATTTAAACAATTCTTGGGCCCATAAACCTGACACAAAAAGGCCCAGGAAAAATAAAACACAATACATTATACTATAAGCCCGTGATCAGCTCGGTGGTAAGGACGGTAAGGTACTCGCTTACCCTGCAGAAAGTCACGGGTTCAAATCCCAGAACCGTTAAAAAAATCAAATTCAAAATTTGTTTACTGTTGTTTGTAAGGTGAGCTCGTGTTGACCCAGCACGTATGTAAATGGAAGTGTCACTTCTCGCCTATCAGAGGTGAGGCAAAGTACGGGATGGTCAAGCCATAAAATAGGCCACAAGCATCTATTGTAGCTGCTATTTCATGACTACGAAATAAAAAAACGGCTGTGAAACACTCATCTTTAAAAAAATGAAGATCACAATGTTAGTGTCATAGACCAGGAAGTTCTGTGAGCCAAGGCAAACCCATTAAATCCTGAAGGCCGTTATCACCACATACTTGGAAAAAGGTGAAATCAAGAAGTGAAATATATTTTAAAAACTAACAAGTTATATTTACAAGAGCTGTAGATATACATATTATAATAATATTATACAATATTAAATTAATCAATGGTGTTATCAATGCATACTGTAATGGGGGGTACATTTACCTAGGAAAGTGGTTGTTTGGTACATTTTTTTTCTCATTATTTTTGTGAGGAACATCATTTTTTTTTTCTTTTCCTTTTTTACTTAAACTCTGGGGGCCCTTGTCAATTATTAGCCTCCTTGTAAAGACAGTGGTAGAAGTGTGCTGAGTCATTCCTCCACTGTCTGGCTACCATCGTTCACGATGACGCCACCCTATGATGATGTTGATTTACTTAAGCCATTTTTTCTTACTTCACTTAAGTTTTCTTTCGTATTAGACATTCTTCTGTTTGGTGTTTTTTTTATTTTTTTATAGTTTTTTTTTTATATACATTTTCGCATAATTGCAAGTTTACTTCTTCTTTTTCTTCAGATTCTTCCTCTTGGTTTTAATATTCTTCTTCTTCATTTCCTGCTTCTCCACCTTCTTCTTGGTCAACGCCCTCTTCTTATTCTTGATACACTCCATTCGGTTCTTCTGGTTGTATACTTTGCTCTTTTTCACCTGCTTCGTGGACTGCTTCATTATGAGTTTCTTTACATCTCGTTCTCTCTTAAGGGACATGCCAGAAATGTCTATGCCATCGTTTTCTTCCTCCTCCTTATCACTGCCCTCGTCTTCATTTTCATATTGCACCTGGGGAAAAGATGAGAATGTGATCATTTTCTATCTGTGAGAATAAAACTATCTTAGTAGGTATTTTTAGGTAATTCAAAACAATTGGAACTTAAAACATACATGACTAACACCCATGGGATGAACACTCTATTTTCTACTCCATGCAAACTCAGTTGTCACTGTTATTTAATTTATTTTTCTTAGCTTTTTTTTTCTCCAAAATTTGAAAGTACTAGGTTACACAAAATGATAATTATAATTCATTCCACCCTGAACATAAGGCAAACAACATGACTACCTATTTATTAAAGTTCTTGGAAGGAAGAAAAAAACCTCCCTTTCTTACCTGATTCTTTCCTATCCAGCAATTCTCCTGGGCAATATCAGCTGTGCTCAGTTCAAGAATGCTCACTGAATGACTAGGGAGATCATGCTCTTCAGCTAGTAAATTTTCTAATTCAGGTATTGGCTCATAGGACTTGACCAATTTCTTGTATGATTCCTTTGCCTAAAATAGAAAAGTAGGATTCAATTTTTCAATATAAAGTTTTTAAAAAAATTGTGTTAACAACCACCATTTCCTAGGGCTAGGCCAAGTAGTGATTTTTTTCATTTATAAAACCAAGGGCTATATTTTATAACAGGATTAAATTTTAGATAAGCCAGACTGTCCTTTAAATTGTACTGTAGTGGGCTGTGATTGGTTGAAACTCTGACTTGAAAGAGGTTTAATATTTGTAATTGATTAAATTTAATTATTGTGTCATAAGACCTCTTCAAAAAATTTATTGCTCAGCATTACAAAGAGTCTTCTTAACATTTTTTAATTGTAATTTCAACACTGTATTTTCATTTAACAATGTACTTTTCAAATTATTTTACATTATATTATTTAAACTGTGGTAATTCCACCAGTCCACCACTAGTCATTACTCATACAATTAACTAATCTGTCTTTCCTCACAAGGTATGGGTATGAGTGGGTGCCAAACATCCAAAATAAAGAGTAGATATGTATCTACCTAACTGGGATCCAAAATTTCAAACCCAGGTCAATGCACACAGTGCTCTTGGCTATAGTGCAATACACCACCACTTGCAATGAATACCAATAAAAAAGAAGGTAACCACCAGGCAAGGTTATAAATACTTATAGCATTTTCTACCACATGACCCTCAGAGTCTGATTTTTATGTATTCATATTAATAAGTAAATATTTATGCATTGGGTGGGATTCAAACCAATGGATCCCTACACCACCTGGATTACCAGACTAGCAATTTAACCGTTTGACTGTCAATGCATATTGTCTGGGAGGAAAAACAGCTTTAAAAATAAATTTAGGTACCTCTTTCTTGATTCTCTTCTTTTCTTCTTTCAATTTTTGCTCAAGTCTTTCTTGATTCCTCTGTCTCCTTTCTTGGTTTCTCTTTTGAAAGCCTGTTAAATAATCCCTGAAATGAATAGATTTTGTTGTTGGAATATTAAAAAAAGCCGGGTATTTTTTGCCATAGAACACTGTGATTGGTAGACCATTACTCACTCTAAAGTCCAGCTCATTACCCAGTCATTTGCAATATTATCACTAAATCAATTTTCTCTGCAAAGCTTGATTCACTGAAGACCCAAAAAGAATGGCTAAAAGTTAAGTGGGTAACACATCCGCACAGTATGAATATGGTTGTGAAAAGCAGTTTTTTGCCTCAAAGATGGAGGACTAATCTTGGTGTCAAAAACATAGATCCAAATAGTGATCACCTACCATCTATATGTTGCTGACTGGCAAGATAAATAGATGATGAAGGATATGAGGCTACTTACTGTCGGGCTTTCTCATCGAACACAAGGTTGACTTTGGTTCTCCTGTTAATAGGTTTCTTAAACCTCCTCACAACAAAGCGGTTCTTCGGTTCAAAACTAACCACGTTCATGACTCTAATGTCATTAATTTATTTGATAGCAGTAAATCAAATTAGAAACTTTTTATTTTTGGAAATTTGATTAATAATAAAAATTAATACCACATCCAGGGTATCAGGGAAGTGGAAGAGGACAAGTCAGAAGTGGTAATACTGGTAATGTGGAAATTCAAATATTTGAAATTTCCCTCCTCTGAGCATGTGACCTAGCGAAATTCTTTTGAAAACAAAGCGAGGCCGTATTCACCTACATAACGAAATTTTTAGGGTTTTTGAAAATCGAAACTAGAAGTGGCTATGTTCACAAGTATAATTTTTTTTGAATTCTTGAGTTTTGTAACGTCTGTTTTTTTGTAATCAGCAAATCAGTATCAGTAATCAACTAATCTATAATAATATAATATCCTGATCTTTATATCTTTCATTGCTTTTTCTTGTGATAAGTAAATTAAAGCATAATAAGTTAAAAGAAATGTTCGATATTAAATTATAAAAGAATGTTTTAACTGTTCTGTTTTGTCTACTTTTGAAAAGGTGAGGAAACAGTGAATCACATCAAACTCATCAATAATGTTTCCTGGAACCATCAGTTCTTTGATTTTAATTAAAGATCTAAATTATTCTAAAGAAAACTAATATCACCTCAATAAGCACTACAATGAAACTAGGTAATCAAATGATTATTACCTATTATTTTTACATTTAAAGAAGCAAAATAATTGTATTGTAGAATATCTTAAAAACTAAAAGCACAACAATAACACAATTTTTTAAATTATTCTCAATATTTTTTTCTTTCAGGAAATCATTCCCTGTGAAAATGAGTCAGATACCATTCACCAAGAGAGAGGTAATTATTTACTTCTCGGTATAGGTACATCTAGAAACCAGCAAATGCACCAGTTCTTATAGGATCACCAAAGTTAAGCAATGTCTAGCGAGGTGAAAACTTTGTGATGCTGGCATTTTAGCCCAACCCAGACTGGGTGAGGTTAATGTGGGTAGTAGGTTTGTGAGTTTCCTGCAAATGGAGGCTACCAGCTGCATCTCAAGATGACCTAGCTGTTGAATGGGATGTAATACCCCAGTAAATAATCCATTAAAAAAGATGAGTAATTCACAGCCTTATTTTGTAGCTATGAAACTGATGAAACAGCAGCTACTATAGACCCTTGTGGTATGTGTTGTAGTTTGGCCAACCTGTAGTATGACACAATACTTCCCATTTAGGTGCTGGGTCAACACAAACTCATGGGAAAGTATCCCTTTCAAACAACTGTAATCAAAATTTGATTTTATTTTTGGCTCTGGGGTTTGAACCTGGGACCTTCTGTATGACAAGTGAGTATCTTACCACTGAGTTAATTGTGCTCTTGTTTATTGGTTGTTTAATAAATAGATACTTTTTCTGGTGGTATGAAAAACCAAGATTGGTTTAGCCATTGTTATCATCTTATCATTACTATATATTACTGTTTTATTATACAATAGTCCTCATTTTTGTGCATGCTTTAACATTAAGCTATTTAGATAGAACTTGAAAAATATACCAAGTTTTCCTTAAAAAATAAAATGAAAAAAAAATATGTGCAATCATACTATAAGAAACCCTTTTCTTCTAATTTTCAGCAAGCTCAAATTGAAGAGTCCATCTTGAAAACTACCAACTTGAACATTCAGTCCATTCTTAAGCGCACAAAATATAATGAGGTCATCAAGCAGCTCTGTTATATGTTGGGCTATGAGATCATTCAGATTAAAACCCTCCTGGGGAACGTGGAAGACATGGGAGTATCATTTGGAGGCCCTGTGTTAGTCTTGGATCATGTGACCAGTAATGATCATTCAATTAATGAATCGGCTGTGGAGAGACCAAGAAGATCTGTACATATGAGACAGAAGATTGAGAATCTACTTGCAGTGAGGAGGAAGATAGAGAAATGTGTGAGCAAAGTGATGCACAAGAAATTACAGGCCATGCTCTTCTCTGGTATGTCTATTGGGTTTCTTACATGACCTATTTGGGAAGAAATTTATTTAATGTTGTTGCTGTAGCACCTAATGATGGCTTCTAACTGGGTCAACTTTTAACTTTTGTTAGGCATTTCAGAGAGTTGTTAACACGTGTAATAATAATACTACTTTTTAGTGGAAGGTAACTACCAGGTGAGGTTAATGCTTCAAGCATGTTCTACCACCTAACCCTCAAAGTCTTATTATTATATGGTTGTATACTCAAATATATGAGGAAAATAACATGCATTGGATGAGATTTGAACCTATGGATCTGTATGCTGCCTAGATTACTAGACTAGCACCTTAACCACTTGACTACCAATGCACATGTACTTAATGAAGAAATATTTCTTCATTCTAAATTAAGTACATTTCACCCCAAATAATATACTTTTTTTAAAATATGAACTATGAAAATGTGAAAGAAGAAATAAAAGTGATTATCTTGTAGGAAGGCATTGCAGTAAAAGTTTATTTTATTCAGAACTAAAGAACAAACGCAACCCAAATTTATCTACATATATCTTTATTTTTCAGGTAACCGATTTCTCTGTTATTCTAAAGAAAATATGCGGATGGATAAGAATTCAATGCTTTCAAACCTCAAGCAAATTGAGAACATGAAACTTCAAGACAAAAAGACCTGTACCGCAACCATAACAGAGTGAGTATAAAATGATCTTTTTGCATGGTTCAGTATACTTTGAGGATTTTACAGTCATGTCAGCACATGCTTAGCCCAAAAGAAGCTGCTAAATAGTTTGATTGGCCTATGTTATATCTTCAACAACACCTTGTGGCTGAAAGTACAGCTAGGGTACCATTGTTTATATCTTTTTCAAACAAACAAAAGAATTTTCCAATCAATGTACTTTTCTCCTGTCATCAGGGATGCAGAGTATGTTGCTGATCTGTCTGACATCTACGTAAAGAGAGGCATGGACAATTATAATGCTGTGGAGACTCAGCTTGACATGGAGACTTTAGAACAGGACTATATTCAGTGCAACAAGGATATGGTAAGTACAAACTTGGTCATGTCTGTACTGTGTACCTGTGAACATGTATGTGTTCTAGTTTTGCCTGTGCATGTCACCAGGGTCAAATATTACAAGATATCAAGAAGTTAAGTAACAACTACTTTAAGAGGTACAAAGAGGAAATGTGGCATCCGTGTTGAGCACACTGAAGAAAGAATATGTTTTAAATGAAATATATTATATCGATTAAAACCTATAAAAAAAAAACTATTCTAATATTAAATTACACAAACTGAGAATTTTTTTAAATTTTTCTACTGACCTGTTCAGAGATTAGCAGAAAATTTCGGTGTAGCTCACACTGCTAGAACAACAATCAAAATAATCAAAAGCTCTAAAAACAAGGTTGTGTATCTACCATACCTTTTTTCCTGTTAAATTCAATCCCATGACAAAGTAAGGAGATGACAAATGTCTTGTTGATGAATATTTTAGTGGTGGCTTACAATATATACAATTCTTCTTCATTGAGCCAAGACTATTCTTAAATTCGGAGCTATGGATTTCCCTTGAAATAATTGCCCTTTCTTTACCCTCAGATCCACATGATGTACCGCAAGTTTGGCAAACGCTCTGTGGCGTTCTTCAAAAATCTCTATGATGCCAGCATGCAAGAACAACTGGATGACCAATACGTTAGTGTTCCTGTCCAATGTCAGAACTTTCTACCCTATCTTATGCAGCTAGATCTCGTAAAACGACATCCACACAATGATAGGCTGGTCAGGATGACGAGTTTTTAGTATTTTTTTTTTTTTTCAACAAAATACTCTTTATTTATTTTAATTTTACATTATATACATTACATGTTGTGAGTTTATGAGGTACTATTACCCTATTTGTTATGGGTTGTGTTGTACCTCATTTATAAATACAATAGAAATTTAAGAGTTAAAAAAATATATATATACATTTTTACTTGAACTACACAAGCTCCATTCTCAGTATTTTGTCACAGAAATAAATTGTAAAATTATCTACATATTATGTATAATATTTATATTTATACATAGGTATTTGTAACTAAAATGATAAAAATAATACATTAATTTTATGAATTTATATTTACATAGGTAATACTAAATTTTATGATGAAGACAATGTATATTATTCCTGTTTTTTTATTTTAAATATGTATTTATAAACAATTTTATGCTACTCTCTTTAAATTCTTTAATCCACTTTTTTATTAGATTTTTCTTTCTAATATTGTTTTCTTCGTTTTTTATTTCTTCTGGTAAAATGTTGTACAGTTTCTTACCAATAAAAGTAAAGTGTCTCTTGTATAGAGACTTGCAAACTTTCTCGGTTTTAATATGTCCTGTCTGTCGAGTTATTGTTAGTGTTCTTGTCCAGTTAGGTGCTTGTTTATTTGCGTGTATTGCTGTATTGTATAAGTATATGTCTATTGTATTAGGTACGTTAAATATGTCGTAAAGATCTATAGTGTGAAAAAGTCTCGGTTTGTTAAGTATTATTCTTAGTAAAATATTTTGAGTTCGTCTTAGTTTTTCTATAGTGTTTTGGTAAGCACCACCCCAAGATGTGATACAATACTGAAGAAGAGAGTGTGCTAACGCAAAATAAATGACTCTGAGAAGGGGTCTGCTACAAACTCCTCTTAGTTGATTGAATACATACATGAGGTGGCGTAGTTTATAGTTTAGGGAGTCAATATGTTCAGTCCATTTCAGATGTTGGTCAATCAGTATACCTAAATATTTAATTGTTGTTGTTTTTGTTAATTCTGTAGCGTCTTGTTCTGTGTTATGTATGTTTAGTCTCGATAGTCTTGGTTGTCCGGCTTGTGTGATTGAAAATGTTATGTAGTTGGATTTCGTTAAATTTAATTTCATAGACATGGAAGAGTACCAACACATAACATTTTTCAAATCGTCAGTCGCGAGGTCGTGAGTTTTAGTCCAGTCTTCAGTGGCGTAACATATAGCAGCATCATCAGCATACATGAACACTTTTCCTCTGCTAATTATAGGTAAATTATTTATATATATATTGAATAAATCACAGCTTAAAAGTGTTCCTGTTACAAGAGAATAACTGCTACATGTTACTAAAGTTGAGAGTTGTCCGTTAAGTCGTAATTGTTGAGTTCTTTCGCTGAGATATGATTTGAACCAATCTAATGTTATATTTTTTAAACCGATATTTTCAAGTTGTTGTATTAAAATATTATGTTTTACTGATTCATACGCTTTGGTTATATCTAAAAACACTGTTAGTACTTTTTTATTCGCATTCATGTTTTCTTGAATATACGAAGTCAAGTCTAAGGTCGCATCTTCAGTACTTTTTTTCTTTCTAAACCCATATTGGTGACTTGATAATATATTATTTGTTTCCAAATAATTATTAATTCTTATCTTCACTGCACTTTCAATGATTTTACTAAAAGTTGTAAGGAGTGAAATAGGTCTATAATTATTCATGTTTTTCTTATCTCCTTTCTTAAAAATTGGGACTATTACAGCTTTTTTACATATATTTGGAAAAATACCATTTTTTAAACTTAAATTAATTATGTGTAGTAAAGGTGAAATGATGTGTCCAGCAATTTGTTTTATTGTTTTAGCCTGAATACTATCATAACCAGGTGAAGTATTTTTTAGTTTAGAAATAATTTTGTGCAGTTCACCAATTTGAACAGGTGTAAATGTACTTAGAGTGTTATGTGTTTGTATATTTTGTAATAATTGTAATTGTTGAGTTTGTATTTCTGTAAGTGTAGGTATTGATGTAGCTATTTTACTGCCTGTTTCACTAAAGAAAGTATTAAAAGTATTTCCAGCTCTATATTTATCTTTTAAACAATCAATTTTTTCATTATCTGTTGTTATTATCTTTATTTCGTTTTTTGTTTTTGATTTTCTTCCAATAAATTCATTTATTGCCTCCCATTTCTTTTTTGGAGTATTACAAGAATAAATTTCATTTTTTTTGTAAGTTTCTTTTGCTCTACGCACAGCTTTTGAAACTTTTTTCCTAACATTTTTATAATATGTTGAAAGATGTATATTTTCAGGATTTTTTTTTGATTGAGTAGCTAATTTATCTCTATTACGAATATATAATACCAATTCAGGAGTAATCCATGGTTTAATATTTTTTATATTATTTGATACTTTTTTTAGTTTTTTACATATATTAATATATGATTGCAATTTTTCAATAAATAATGGGCATATAACGTCGATATTATTGTTGTTAATTATTTCAGTCCAACTTTCATTTTTTAATATTTCATCTAATTTGTTATAGTCAGTATAAATTATTGTTTCACCTTTTTTTCTTTTTTCATTATTAATATTTGAATTCAATATAATTTTGGAGACTATAGAGTAGTGATCAGAAATATTTGTGTTAAAAATAGCAGTGTCTATATTAGATAGATTTTGATCTTTGAATATAACATGATCTATACAGGACTTTGATCCTAGTGTTACACGTGTTGGTTTGTTTATGCACTGAACAAAACCTAATTCAGATATCATGTTTAAATAATCTTCCTTGGCAGAACTTGTACTTTGGGGTAATATATCAATGTTTATATCTCCCATTATTAAAGTTTTAGGCGGCAAATTTTGTAAATTTAATAGTTCGTGTAATTCATCTATAAAAATATTAATATTAGATTTAGGAGATCTATATATTCCTAGTATAGCTAATTTTATTGTGTTCAATGTCATATCTAAACGAAGGCAGTTTGTCATTGTCATTCTTAATTCAGTAATTTGAACATTTAGGTGATTCTTTACAAACATACATAATCCTGCATTTTGATTGAATTTATAATTTGAAAAGTATGATTCAAAACCATTAAAAGAGAAAGTATAAGGTGCCGAAGCATCATGCCAAGTTTCACTAAAAATTATAATATCAATATTTTCTAAGTAATTTTGTAAATAAACTTCCAGTTCGTTAAATTTACTCTTTAAAGAACATATATTCATATGGAAGACTGTTAAACCTATCTTTTGAATAAAATTAATTTGTTCATCTATATCTTCACAAGAATAATAATTTTCTTCATTGAAAGCACTGTTACCTATTACATCGATTATACTATCCATTTGATGTGATGTTTATGAAAATAATAAAAAATATGTTTAATATAGTATTATTATGTTTTGTGACATTACAATATTCTGTAAAAGAATATGAGAAGAAAAGCATTCTGTAGTTCAAGTAGTAGTATGTGAAATATTTATGAATTATTAAATAACAATAGTAACAATAACAAAAAGAAATATATACATAAACAAAATGAAAAATGAAAATGAGAAAGGTACATATTTTAGGTAAACAGTATGTTTACCTTCTTTTCTTTTGTTTACTCAAGGCAACCTGTTCCGGTACAATTTCCAAATTTTGGATTCTTTTACACATATTATTTCTTTAGCTTCAGTACCTACCATGTAAGTTAACTTTTGTTATTCTCCAAGAGAGTTAAAACTGATTTAAAACAAAACTATTTTGGTGTCGGATAGACTTACCTACTAAAATTCAATATTTTTTGAAATTTTCTATAAAAAAAACTGTCCGAGTGGGAATTCAATTTTTTCCCATAGTTGGGCTGGAATGTAACCCTACTTAGGAAATTTTTTGAGATAGATGAACACAAATTCAGAAAATGCAAAATACCAATCTTACTTAAAATTAACTTACATGGTATTGAAGCTTAAGTGGTGAAATTATGTATACCAACATATTATATTATTGATGTTATGAAACTTATTTTTTGTATGTCCAATTTATAAGTAGAAAAGTGAATGGACCAGCCGACCTTGAACATTGTCGCCGTGACGTGCCTTATCTTTTTTTTGTCATTTAAACAGTATGTATGCCTTTGTAAGATAAACCTGTTCTATGTTAGTCAAGTGGTTAACACGTTCGTTACCAAGCCAATTTTTTCAAGTTTTACGTAGGGACCGGGCGGTAAAGTCGCTGTTGCAATGTTGAATCCTGGGGACCAAAATTTTTTTGTTGTTGCATATTTGGCATCGTATTTGTACAAGAATCGATCCTATATCTGTTCTAATACTAACGACCTACCTCAAAAAGGCCATATATGGATGTCCGGTCCCTCGTTAAAATTTTAATAACAGCCACATGTGTGTTTTCGGTCCCAGAGAAAAAACACAAAAACATCCACATATGGCCGTTCGGTAGCGAACGTGTTAAGGCGATTGTATGATAATCCAGGTAGCGTAGAGATCCGTTGGTTCTAATCCGGACCCAATGCATGAATTTTTCCTTATTAATTTAAGTATATGACCACATAATAATAAGACTCTGAGGGTTAGGTGGTAAAAAATTCTTTAAGCATTAACCTCGCCTGGTGGTTACCTTCCACTAAAGAGTATTATTATTGTACTAATATGAGGGTAGATCTTCTTTCCTCGTGAGGAAAATATTGCTGGCAAAGTAATTGTTGCTACTGGATTAATTGTCTTTTTTCTGCCTTCTGTTTCGCGATGATAATACATAAAAAATGCTTTTATTTTGGTATATTATAAATATAAACTCTTTCAGAAGTTTTTTTCTGACAGAATAGGAGAAAATGAAAACAGACCTCACCATAATTTGTTCAATCTATACAAGGAGTTTTTATTAAACAAGAAGTCAACAGAGGTTTAAAATATAATATATATTATGTATTCATCCGATAAACTTGAATCATACGCTAAAGAAGGTAAGGTTATGTTTTAACAGCTATGAGTATTTTAAATAAGGTATTTCGTAATTTTAATATTCATAAATATTATGTACTTAGTAAAAGGTAATATTTATCTAAAAATAAATCAAAACCTTCGACATTGATGAGAATAGATTCAATAACGTTTTACATTTAAGTCACATTTTAGCAATTTAACAAGTTAGGTACTTCCCAAGTGTCCCTGAACGTAAATGAACTCTTGAAAATACACAGGGTTATTTTCTTGGGTCCCGTTGTCCACGGCAGTGGAATAGTTAAAGTGACTTTGGTTTCCTGGAGGCTGAAGAAAAGACCTTTTTCCATGACTTTGAAGAGGAATAAAATACAATTTATTATAATTTCAGTTAAAGTTGTGTAAGTAGAATTTGAGCTTATCAGTCGAAACAATAATCTCACCAATGTGGAAAGCTTTGAAAATCTTGATTCGAACATTCAAGTACTGTTAAAAACCATGTTGCATAGATTGGGGATCTTGGAACTTGGCTATGTTTTTTTTTTAAATACAAAAACTCAAGTTAGACGTGAGTTCCAATTAATAATACATTACTTTTTCAAAACTTGTAAAACGGAGGACTTACGAAAAGTCGAATCTCCTCTTTAAGTTCATATAGAACAAAAAATATTGAAATTCTTTTTTCCAATTGACTATTGCTGTTTTGTTTGTCTACAATTTTTCTAGCTGTCAGAAAAAAGAAAGTAATTTATGTTTATAGAATGTCTCTTTCTTTGTATAGGGCGTTCTTCACACCTCACTAACAAGGGATAGAATATCCCTTGTTTAAACTGTCGAAGTAAGACTGACAAGATCCTATACTCCAGCAGTCAAAGCCTTGTGTATTTCATTGTTTAAAGGCATTGCTTACAGCAAGGGTAATGTTCTCTTTTTACAATTTCACCGACTTATTTATTATTTAACATAAACTTCCCCAATCTAAGCCGCTGTTTTGTTAACTTAAAATCCTATTACAGATAAAACTAGACTAGAAACACGATTGCCAATTAAAAAAAAAAAAAAATCTTTATGGTAATTTTTACATGTATTAAAAAAATCTTTTCTTCTTCTTCTGGGTTTCTCTGTTAATAATGGCAGGAGAGTTGGCACTATCTCCATAAAGTCCCCAAAAAGCTGAATATTTTACTTACTAGTATATTTTTGAACTGCTCTAGGAAAATACGATCAAAGAGTAAAATTTCGGGGTCAGCCTAATTTTTATATTAAAATTAATAGCTATTCCAGAACTTTATAAACACTCTGTAAAATTCTTTTCTGTTCAGTTAAATGTACATTTATTAAAATTTACACTTCAATTTAATGTGAAATAATTTTAAAAGTTCAAGAACTTACCATGATGCTTCAATCAATCTTGCAGTTGAGTTTTCGTCGTATCGCTTATTCTTCACATCAGCAGAACATTAAAGACTCGATTTCCGATACCCATCCACTTTCTCTCCATGCTGGCCGTTGCTTTACTTCATATTTTTGGGCATAGTAAATTCAGCATAAACCTAAATTTATTTATTTTTACAAAACTGTCATTTGTGTTTAGGTTCTGTGTCTCCTGAATTCTCTATATTTCTATAAGTTATCTGTCCGTTATTCAAATACCTCGTAGACTTGTTTTTAATATAGTCTATTTGGTTATTTTACTAGTATACAATGTTTGGTGTGTTGGGTGAGACTATCAAATTCTTTCATAAATACGCACCTGAGTACCTCTCATCCAACTCGCTAGTAAATTTCCATATACATATCTAATTATTCTTTTATTTATCTATGAATTGAACACGAAATTTAGAAAGAATATTGACGCTTTTATGTATAAGCTTCAACGTTTCTCTCTCGAAATTAGGATCCATTGAAAACTCATTAGATTTATGGCAATTTGTATAAATTGTATGGTTATTCCTTAACATCGCTTGTCCTTATAATAAAAAGTGCAGAAGTTTTGCAATTTTACAGGTGATTTTTTTTCCAATGTTTTTCTCAAAAATCAACCTGACAGCCTCACAAGATGGGCCAGTTGTATGACGTGTGAACAACCCGATACATATCTGGACCAGAAAGTCTCTTAGTAAGCAGGGGGCTGTTGATATTCCTCACCGCCTGTGAACAAAGTAAACAAAATCCATATCGATTAAGATAAATTCATTCACTCACTTGTTTTTTTTAAACCTACTCAATCAACATCACTACCGAGCTACGCCAAACATCCCTAAACTATCTTTTTTTTTCTCAATATACATCTACTCTTAATTAGGTACATAAGAGTATTTAATCTAATAAGCAATTAATGATGTGAAGGGTTAAAAATAAAGGTATATAAATAAATGTAAAAATAATGTTCTAATGGTGTTGTAAAAATAAATCAGGTTTGTCTTCTAGGTCGTTGTAGATTGTCATGGCAGCTATTATGGGAGATTTTTGTGCATTACTTTGTGTGGGGATATAAAATAGTTTGGAGGAGTTGGCCCAGATCCCGTGTGGGGGTACTTCCAACGCAATTACGGATGTCATGTATGTATTAGAGATGTCCCCGTTAATGCACCAATCGTAAATTCTTCACAAGCACGATTCGTTTTTTTTTCTCAATCAATTACTTTTTTTTTACAAAACATAACAATCAACGAAAAAAAAAAAAAAAAAAAAAAAAAAATTAAATCAGATATTGTATGTAAAAATATAATTGAAAATTCGTCAATTTGCTTCTTTAAATAAATAAAAAGTGTGATGTCTAGCCCACTGTGTCATAGTTAATGACATGTGTTGGGCTAGTTAATGACAAATCGTAAATTTTCTGATTTGTAAAGATAAATTTAATTTATAATATCATTCAAATCAGTTCTTCAAAACAGAAAAGTATAGTATTAAATATGTATTAATTGTATTACATATAATAAACAAGCAGTTTTCCGCACGAAACCAAATTCAAATCAACTTAGGCATGACCATAGTTGTAAAAACGGCCATGCCTTAGTATGTAGAGTTAGAATAGCTCTTACCCTCCGTGTCCGGGTAGGAGTTGTACTGAGCTGCCTCAGGCATGGCCGGGAAATCCATGCCTTCCACTCCTTGCAGGAACCTCTGGTAGGCAAACCAGCCGGACCCCGCCTGTGAGAAACGAGAAAATAATATTATTTCAATTTTATTGTACTAAAGGATACATATTGTATGTGTTCAAACTTACATGCTAATTAACAAATTAAATTAAATCTAAGTTATATATTAAAATAGGTACACTATGTAGGAACAAAGAGCATTTAAATAATTTGAGGACTAGAAAAGAAAAATTAAAAATATATAAACACAAATAAAAACAGAAAATTGCCTGTGGCAATCTCTTCCACCCAACCCTTTGTATGTATTTTGTACTTTAAAGAAAGTTTATGACGAAATATATACTAGTGTACCCTGTGTAGCTGGTGTACATGTATACATTGTTTACCTACACTGAAATTCACAAAATTCCGACCACCTAGAAATTTTGATTTACTGCGTATGTACCTTACTTTATATACTTTGTATGTAACCTATATTATAGTAAATACAATTTTACCTGTGTCTGAGCTTGTTTTGGACCCTTGGTATCAGTAATTAATTAAGGTGGGGGTCATTAATTGATTTAGTGTTAATTTACTACCTGAGGTACTTAATGACAAAGTAAGTTTTAGATAATTTAAATTTTAATTTTCATTCAATTTTTATTTAGAACAAAGTGAAATTAAGTTCTAGTGTGTTATCTAAACCTTTTACCATGCCTTTAGATAGTGTGGGAGTTGGTAGAGCCCTAGCTTTGCTGGATGAAGGATACAGTCAGCGTGAGGTGTCCCGAATACTTAATGTGGCAAGAACAACTCTTTCTGACAACATTAGACGGTATCAGGAGACGGGATCATGCAAGAGAAGACCAGGATCCGGTTTAACAAGGTGCACAACAGCTCGAGATGATCGGTTTATGGTGATGGAGACCCTCAGGAATCGGTTCCAGACTTCAGTAGAGACAGCCCGTCGGCTGTATGATGTAAGAAATGTTCTTGTGAACCCCCTTACAGTTAGAAGACGCCTAAGAGAAGCTCATATCATACCTCGAAGGCCTTATAACGCCCCCGAGTTGCTCACATGTCACAGAAGAGCGCGTTTACAATTCGCAACGGAGCACATAAGATGGACAGAGGAAGACTGGGACAAGGTTTTGTTTTCTGATGAGACAAGGATCTCCCTAAGAGGAGCAGATGGTCGGGTAAGAGTGTACAGAAGGAGAAATGAGCGGTATTCTGAGTGTGCTCTTGTTCCAAGGGTAGCATTTGATGGTGGATCAATAATGGTGTGGGGTGGAATATCTGCTGAGGCTCACACGGACCTTGTGTTTTTTGACGGAGCCAGTATGAACGCTGAATCTTACATATCAAATGTTCTTGAAGATATGGTGGTCCCGTACGCCCCCTTTATTGGAGATGGTTTCCTCTTCTGGCAGGATAACGCGCGCCCCCATGTAGCCAGGACCACAAGAGAATATATGCAACTGGCTGGAATTACTACTGTAAACCCTCCAGCGCGATCCCCCGATCTCAATCCAATAGAGCACACCTGGGACAGCTTGAAACGGCGAGTTCGCGCTCATGACCCCGCCCCACGGACATTGCGGGACCTCAAGGATGTGATTGTCCAGGAATGGAACAATATCCCTCAGGCGGAGCATTGTAACCTCATTTACTCTCTTCCTCGACGTCTTCAGGATGTTATCAGAGCCCGAGGAGGCAACACACGCTATTAGTTACCGGTAAATTGTTATTAAAAAATAAATAAACATAAAATTTGAAACCTTTAATTTTCTTTGTTTTTCTTTTTTTTTCTATTTTGACTGGACTATCATTAAAATCCTAAATAAAAGTAAAAAAATGTACCACAATTACTGATAAATGTTTATTAAATAATGTTAACACAAAAATTTGGGATAAAACTCCACCTTGTGATAGAAAATATTAATTTTCCAGGTGGTCGGAATTTTGTGAATTTCAGTGTACATAAAAAAACAAAATGGCCTAAGTAAGAAAACAAAATGGCGGAGTAGGGGTCTCCAGTGCTGTGTTATCTAATACTTACTCAGGTGAATATTGAGAAGAAGAAAAACAATTCACTGCCAATTATGAACAAATACTATTTATCATGAATGGTGATCAAAATTTTCAATATTTTTTTTTATACAAAAAACCAACACAATACTTCCGATTTCTAATATTGGAAATTTCTCGGAAGTAAAATGGCGGAGGAGGGGTTTCCAGACTCTCCAGTGCTGTGTTATCTATACTCACTCAGGTGAATATCGATAAGAAGGAAAGCAAAATGGCGGAGTAGGGCGGTTTCCTGTGATGTGCTATCTAATACTTACCCAGGTGAAAATCAACATGATATCTAACCTTGTGTTATCTAATACTTTCCCACATGTATATCAAAATAGTCTCCAGTGCGCCGTTATCTAATACCTACCCAGGTGAATATCGAGAAGAAGGAAAACAAAATGGCGGAGTAGGGGTCCCCTGTGCTGGCAGATTCTGGCACATCTTTCTCAGTGGTGTCGCTCCACTGGTTGGCGAGGTAGCAGAAACTAATGAAGTAGAGGACTGCCCACAGACCTGGCAATTTTATAAATACAGTGGGTCACTTTCAAATGAACTTTCTTTTATAGCAAATGACTGATTCTGATGTAAATACACAAGAAGAAGTCATTTCAAACATGAAAATCACGAAAAACGAATTCCAAATTCGTGGTTATTTCGTAAGCATTGGTGAGACTCTTCCAGTGGTATAGTCTCTGGAAGAAGTTTTTTTTTGTACCTACAGTAAATAATAGGAAATTCTTAATTCAATTTTATTATTACCCTATTATGTATTTTTGGTTAAGGCTCAAACCATTTTCTACCACCTAACCCTAAAAGTCTTATTATTATGTGGTCACATACTAAAATAAGGGCGAATTAATAGACAAATTCTATAACTCAAGTCACTGCTAAGCGTCGGTTTTCCCTATCTTACATAGTACGCAATCCGTGACTTAGCGCCACAGAGGTATTACAAGAACGTCTATTAATTTCGCCCTGAACGATGAAAAATCCAAGCATTGGGTGTGATCCGATCCACAGATCACGGATCCATGCGCTAGTTTGTTTACATTACAAAAGTCTATAACCATAATTACATCGCCTACTAATCAGGCTTAATAGCTTTACTTATAATACTTTGCCCTTATAAGATTTAAAAAAAAAGTTATCATATTTGTGTTAATCACTTTCGTGATATCACAACTACTCAAACTCGCTTTCCTAAATCTACGCTGAAACCGGGACTTGAACCATCGACCTCCAGGTTACAAGTCCGCCGCCTTATCGATCAAGCTACTGAGGTCGTTTGCCCTTATAAGATTTTCTATTATTATTATTAACACTTAGACTTAGACGACCGGCATGGTTTTTCGTGAATTCTCTTGTGGGACCGGTGATAATACGGCTACCCGACCGGGTGTACCACCGCGGTGGTACACCCGGTCGTCTACGTGTTAATCAACTCTTTTCCTCCACCGCTGAGCACACCACTCACCGGAGAACCCCATGTCACCCACGACGAAGTGTTTGCGGCTCTTGGCGGACGACATCTGCTCGAAAAAGTACTCGCCCGCCACGAAGCCCGCCGCCCCCAGGAGCCCGAAGAAGCCAATGGTGGAGCCGTACATGCAGGCGCTGGCGTCCTTGTGGAACACGCAGATCTCCTTCTTGGCGTCCTCGGGGTCCTGGTACCAGCTGCCCGAGGAGATGCACCAGTAGACGATCACGCCGAACAGCTGAGGAAGAAAACAGGAAACTTTTAACCCCTTAAAAGACCATTTTTTTAAAAATGATAACCACCTCAAATTGACCTATTTTTTTTTCTTTGAGAATTGAACATGTTTGTTTATCTGATTCCAAAAACAGTCAACCTCTGTACGTTATTAATCTACACGCTATGCTCTGTGGATGAAAATTAAAAATGAAACATACAAAGCACTCTGTTGGAATGTTTAGAAGATATTTGCAATGTTGACTAGATCTCCCCAACGTATTATTACGACATGAAATGAATTAGATTGGCCAAAAACCAAAAACATATACATACGTCATGGGCGTTTTAGGAGACAAACGGGTGTGACGTATATTTACGTTATGGTCTTTTAAGGGGTTTAAAAATCGTTCTTAAGCCGGGTTCCCACTGGGTGCAACAGTTGACAAAATGTCTCGCAACGTTTCATGCTCCATTCTTTCTTTGGGATCAAATTAATGATATCCAACCCCACTGACTTTGCAATACTTCCCATTTATCTGTCCCGGTAGCTCAGTGGTAAAGGCGGTACTCTGTGAATCCAGAGATTCCAGAGGTCGTGGGTTCGAAACCCAGCCGGGACATGACAAGTTATCCTCCCATTTGGGATTTTTACCACATAATAATATGTCTTGGGCTTACTGCTGGAATAATGGGACTTTAATAGTCTTAATCGGGCAGTATATATAAATAAGGCGATATTATTATTATTATTTAAAGTTCGAAACAGAACGTTGGGCAGCGTTTTGCAACTAAATGTTGCACTCTGTTGGATCCTGGCTTTTTACATCAATAATATTCAGCCTCAATAAATACAAAACTCTTCGTGCTAAAAAAAAGTTAAAACAATTCAAAACAAGCTTACCTACGAATTTTGACTTACAAAAAATAGGTATGTGTATTTTTATAAAACCTGATACCATAGTTATTTACTCTTAGACCACGTTTTGAATACAGAAAAATAATAATAATAAATAAAATAAAAAGGTAATTAATATAACTGTAGAGTGTAGACGATATTATACTTCTAATAAGTAGGTTCTTATCAAGCACTCTAGTGTGTGGTCATCTGGTCATTATTGTGTGGTCAAAATTTCAAAGAAATGAGAAAAAATATGCATTGGCTGGATTCGAATCCTTCGCAAGATAGATCACACCACCAAGCTTACCGTCCGATATGAGTAGACCCGTTTTCGGAAGGCCTATCTGAGAAAGGTACATAATTGTATACGAGTACTACGGAGTCGGCAAGCTATAGCGCAGATCATAAGCGTCTGATACATGGCTACGAAAATTTCCGACCCTACTCCTACAGGGTGAGGATAATGGAAGTAGATAGATAGTTCAGTGAACAAATGGTAAATAAAACCCTTGTCGATATACATTGTGGTGGAGGCATTCAAAGAGACACTCCACACCTCCATTGAAAGAAGGTTATCAAGTTCACTTACAAAGCACAGAATTTTGATGACGACCTGAGGTTTCCGCACAAAGGTTGTAGGATCGAACGTGGCCCCTGCTTTCCCAGCGCCATATGCTGCCGTCGACATTGTCCTCACCAACACTCGAACCACAACCAGAAGACCACGACCAAAAAACAAAGTCACCTGCAAGATTACGAAAACACGTCCTCAAAGTGCCGCTTTAACTTAACGTTCTAATGAGAAAATATCGAAATCACAAAATAAAAAGACTCGAAAAAAAAGAGATTGAAAAATTCGATGGTCACGGATAGCAGGAGGAAGAGAAAAATCTGAGGGTGTGCGTAGTATTTCTCGCCACTTTTTGGGGGTGAACTATTTACGAGAAGGGATGGCGGTGTTATCTGAGAGAGAAAAGTGGAGGTGATATTACAACGAGGGGGGGAGTAGGGGTTTTCACAAAAGCGCCCCTTGCTTTTGTACAGCGGGGGAGGGTTATGGATTTTTGTCCACAGCTGCAACGCATGCGCACAGAGGGCTTTCTATTCTCATTATTTATTTTTCCTTCTATGAAGAGATGGAAAATGTATGTTTCTGAACTGACGAGAATTGTTGATGGTGAGAGGCGTCCAATATCTGAGAGACTTCGACGGCAGAATGATAATGAGGGCAGTCGGGATTAATGTATGTCTTTGGGACGGTCAGTCTCCACTATATGCTATTATTATGTACATGAAATAATAATAATATCGCCTTATTTATACTGCCCGATTAGGACTATTAAGCCCCATTATTCCAGCAGTAAGCCCAAGACGCATTATTATGTGGTAAAAATCCCAAATGGGAGGATAACTTGTCATGTCCCGGCTGGGTTTCGAACCCGCGACCTCTGGTATTTTTGGATTCACAGAGTGCCGCCTTTACCACTGAGCTACCGGGAAGTAGTTACGATGACCGGGTGAGTGTTTCGGCTTGTACACAGACCCGCAGGTTTGAATCCTGGCAAGGTCGGAATTTTTCTGGGCTGTAGGTACTTGGGTCTTTACAGTTTACACAGAGCACACTAATGCCTTGTGAGTGGAAATGATAATTGTGAATCAAAAGTTGTGATATCCGGATATAATTATGTAGGCACATCACAACTAAATAAATATAGCGGGTGCAAGTGGATTTCTACAATGTTACAATGTGCTTCGTGTCATTATGGCTCGTGGAGTAGAACATCAGTGTTTAAAAAATATCCAAGATTCTCGGTTTAATCTTAAAATTTGAAAATCAATTTTTATTATTATTAATAATACAGGGTGGGGCAAAAGTCTGGAAACCCCTGAATAACTTTCGAATGGCTTCTTCGTTAAAATTAAAATTTTGTAAGGTAAACCGGGCTAATAAGACCTTCTTTTAGAGTTGGGTCGATTTTTGTTACCGGCCCCCATGTCGGGGCCAGGGGGGCCAACTTCATTTTTTTAAATACGAAGCCCCACCTTGCGATACATTTTTGGAAAGGTCTTTAAATAAGAAATGCATTGGTGCAAATTTTATTTTTTTAATATTAAACTGTTTGCAAATGGCGTCCAACTTTGTGTATGCAGTAAAGTCTGGAAACCCCTGAATATCTTTTGAAAGGGCTTTCTCAGTTAATTTAAAATTGTGCACGGTAAGTTGGGGTAATTAGACCTTTCCAAAAATGTATCGCAAGGTGGGGTTTCGTATTTAAAAAAATGAAGTTGACCTCCCTGGCCCCGACATGGGGTCCGGTAAAAAAAAATCGGTCCAATTCTAATATAAGGTCTAATTACCAAGGATTACCGTACACAATTTTAAATTTACTGAGAAAGTCCTTTCGAAAGATATTCAGGGGTTTCCAGACTTTACTGCATACACAAAGTTGGACGCCATTTGCAAACAGTTAATATTAAAAAAATAAAATTTGCACTAATGTATTTCTTATTTGAAGACCTTTCCAAAAATGTATCACAAGGTGGGGGTTTGTATTTAAAAAAATGAAGTTGGCCCCTCTGGCCCCGACATGGGGGCCGGTAACAAAAATCGACCCCACTCTAAAAGAAGGTCTTATTAGCCCGGTTTACCTTACAAAATTTTAATTTTACCGAAGAAGCCATTCGAAAGTTATTCAGGGGTTTCCAGACTTTTGCCCCAC
This sequence comes from Bactericera cockerelli, assembly GCA_024516035.1. Classification (NCBI taxonomy): domain Eukaryota; kingdom Metazoa; phylum Arthropoda; class Insecta; order Hemiptera; family Triozidae; genus Bactericera; species Bactericera cockerelli. The sequence goes on from CM044961.1 coordinate 12,219,690, forward strand.
CCTGTATATATTATAAAGCAAGAGCTAAGTATTTGAGTTGACATGAAAATACACGCTTATGAACACGAAAAGTAAAGTTCATAGGTAAGTTTAGTAAATACTTATTTACTAAACTTACTGAAATATTTTCATCTTCAACAAAGTTCATTATTCCCTGAAATGTTTAATTACAAATGACAAGAATATTTGATGCGTGTATACATAGGTGCTATGCCAGTTGGCAACTCTTTGTTTAGAGCAGTTCAAAAGAAAAAATATTTTGTTAATAAAAAATATGAAGACTGGTAGAGAAACTTGGTTTTTTTTTAAAAAAAACTTTAGGTACTCATAAATCTAATGCATATTGAATGACTTTTTATCGACACTCATTCATCTCTATTTCTTCGAACTGGTACGTCCAAGTATAAGTTGCTTTATTATGCAGGTTCTAAGCTCTGACCATTCACAAAAGAAGTTGTAAAATTTGAATATCGTCTCTTTAACATCTCGTTTATTTAGAAAGCGTTTTATTCGCCATTCACTCAAGAAACAGCAACCCACATTAACTTCACATAGTCTGGGTTAGGCACACGGAATCCAAAAGTTGAGTTGTCATTCACATATTGTTTCGTGCTATCTGGGTAACCTCATTGAACGTTGCTTAACTTCAGTGACAAAACGAGAACTGGTTTATTCAACGTGCCATCGACTCTCGCTACTGCAGGCCCTTTAAAAATATTACAAAGATAAAATATTACAATGTCTGTCCCGGTAGCTCAGTGGTAAAGGCGGCAAAATGTGAATCCAGAAGTTCCAGAGGTCGTGGGTTCGAAACCCAGCTGGGACATGACAAGTTATCCTCCCATTTGGGATTTTTACCACATAATAATATGTCTTGGGCTTACTGCTGGAATAATGGGACTTTAATAGTCTTAATCGGGCAGTATAAATAAGGCGATATTATTATTATTATTTTATTATTATTATATTGCTGATTTAACTTCCCATTGGTACCAGGATTGAATCCTAGATTGAGCAAATTTTTTTTTATGTATAAAAAACTATTTTGGAGAAAAATATAATTTTACAATCAATTACCTATTCCATAAAAAATTAACTCAGAAAAAATATTTAAAACTATGTTGAAAAAGTCAAATTTAACGAACGCCACTGGTCTGGTTAGAAAGTTTTCTAAATATGGCGTGAGAAAGTTGCAGCCAAAAAGTTCTCAGAGACCTTTTCCCTTATCTAACTTTTACCTGCTACCCGATTGTATGATATGGTTTGACCAATCATAATCAAGGAAAATTTGGAATTTTTGTACAGTTTTTGTACCAAATTATCGAGCTATGTAAAAAAATGGGTCAAATCTAATTAAGACAATAAAAGCTGCAATTTTTTGTTCAATCGAGCTGAAATTTTCATGGCATGTTGCATACATTCTTTGAATTTAGTAGTGTCTGTCCGGGTTGCTCAATGGTCAAGGCGTCTGTCCGTCAATCTAGAAGTTGCGGGTTCGAAACCCAGCCGGGACATGGCAAAAACTTATCCTCCCATTTGGGATTTTGACAGCATACTAATACGTCTTGAACTTACTGCTGGAATAATTAGACTCATTCGTCCTAATTGGGCAGTATAAGTAAGGTGATATTATTATTTTTCAAAAACTTTTGAATGATTTTAAAAAGTAGGGACATATTTTTAAATGTAATTTGTTGCAAAGATGTGACAGGTCTTATAATAAAAAAAAAACCCTAAAATAGATTGAGCATAAATTAAGAGTAGTTTTTAACTTCAGCGCTACAACACTGTAAAATAAGACGTTGACAGAGAATGAATGAATCCGGAAAGTATGCGGCTTGTCACTATAATAGGATCATCAAGTGGTAGAGATTTCCATACACAAACATAGCCTTAATTGCCTCAAGCCGCAAATTTTTACTTAAATTTCGGGAATTATTTGTAATCTTCCGGTAACCGAATCTTTCCAAAGTAGCTGTGCGATGTTGTTTTGTTTTTCCAGGTTCTTCAACCTTGCAACCTTCGCAATAAATTTTTATATGGTAAATGGAGATGTGTTGTGCCTGTGAGCACCCGTGTGAAGCTACCTAGCACGGTAGAAGATAGCCATCGATTCGGAGTTTTTTTAATGTTTTTAGTTTGGGTAGTATATTTTATTTTTCCCTCTTTTTCGGGGATTTTTCCCTACGAAATGTGAAATTTCTCCTTTCCATGTTATTTTTTCTCTACTTTTGAGTTTTCTCCCACTATTGTAGAATTCATTAATGAATGAAGATAGTATAGAAATAGGAGCTAAAGTTGCTGAAGTTTTGTTTATATTTATTCAATAAATGAACCGCATTAATTCAAATTTTCGAAATTTTAGCTCTTTTTGTGCAGACTGTTTTAGAATGAAATTTATTTGTAATTTTATAACAGCACTGCCTTTATTACAAAACTATCATACTCTTTGCTATCAGGATATAATAATAATTTATATTCAATTAATAACTAGCACAAGATTTTAATAGTGCTACAATCATAGGAATATATCCTTTTCGAACAACAACAATACGAAATATCCAAGTCTCCTCATGAAATCAAAATCCTATGATATCCATGTACTTATTTATATTCAAGCAATTTACCTATAGATCTGAGTTTATTTTTTCTTTGAAGAAGTAAGTAGAAGTCTGGTGCTTCTTCAGTCTGTGTAGCTCATTAGTCAAGCCATTAGTCTGGTAATCCAGAAGTTGTGGGTTTGAAACCCACATGACAAGTTATCCTTTGGGATTTTGACAACATACTAAAATATAATGCATCTTGGGCCTACTGGTGGAATAATGAGACTCTAGTCCTAAACAGACAGAATAAATAAAAAATAATTCTATTCATGTCTTACAACTTTTCTAATTTTCTCACAGTCCTTCGTAATACTTTGAAAAACAGAAAAGACTCAACAAAATCAGCTATATCAGGGATTGCTTTACACCATCAATTTAACACTGGCAACTTTTGAGATGTAATAAAGTTCTACCAAGGTGGTCACCCCTGATATATTTAAAACAAATGGAATATGGTATTTGAGACTAAACCATTGGTCCTGAAGTATTTTTTTTTATTACCTAAAATATATTTTTCAATATTCAAAAGATTTCCTTGTATGTCAGATTTGTTTCTCAAGTGATATGTGTAGTTGTCATGTGTTATGCATAATATATGTTTTATCTACTATCCCAGGGCTGCATGGTGTACATTTGTTCCCAGCTGGAAGTCTTGTCACCATCTCATTGGACTTGACTGCATTTGAGGAACTCTGAAAGCAAAAGTTTATGCTACCACATTGAAGTCACTACAAGAACAGCAGGAGAGAATAATGACATGCTGCACATAAGTATGAAGCTTTCACAAGTAAAACAATCTTAGCATGAGACAAGGAGAAGGACACTTTGAAAAATTGCTCAGAACTTACTTTCGTAAAAATCTTACATTATACTGGGTGTTTTTGGAATGAGTACAAATATTGATACCATAGGTTCCTGTATAAAATGAGCATGGGTCAACTCTGTACAACTAGGATCTGGAAATGGGCTATAACAGAGGTAGGCCTAAAATTAGGCCCTAAGGAGGGAGCCGTTGTGAGAAGAAGAAAAAAACATCAAACGCATCCATTTTGTTTAGTGGACTGGCATTGAACAATTTTTTGAAAAGTGATTTAGGTAAGGTCTAAATGTTAGACTTGACATACCATATTTATTTTGTTAAATACTAAACAAGTATATGTACAATTTGACATGAAATGCAAAAAATGAAGTCAAATCAGATAAAAATTGGATTTATAATAATTGTTTTTTTTAATTTTAAGTACCAACTTTACATGGACCTAGCTTGTTAAGAGTCCATTTCTGACTGATTTTCTTTCACCAAGTATGACCATGTATAAGTGAACACACCATACCGGAGTTCTAGACACAACATGGCCAGTCTTTTATATAAAATATTGCAAAATAAACAAGTCAAATCTCACACAAATTTCTATTTAATGGAGGAAGTTTTTTTTACCAAAGCCTTATCAGAGTATTCCAAATTTTGTGCATCTACATTGTACATATTTTTTTTAATCACATATGTACAATATTGGTTTAACACAAATTTATACTAATTACTTCCAATAAATTTATAATATTAGAAATCGGAAGTATTTTGTTTGTTTTTTTTTTTTTAGTTGACTCGTATCTGTCACCTCTCATGAATTATGCTCGGATTACATTATTGAAGAGAATTTAGAACATTTAGCCTTCCATTTGACAGCCATTTAAAGGATGAAAAATTATTAACTCAGTGGTTAAGCACTCGCTTGCCATGCGGAAGGTCCCGGGTTCGATCCCCCGTGCCGACAAAAATTTGTATTCTTAATTTGGTTACAATTGTTTGTAAGGGATACCTTCCGGTGCGCTTGTGTTGACCCAGCACCTAAATGGGAAGTATTGTGTCACTTCTCGCCCATCAGAGGGGAGGCACTCTACGGGATGGGCAGGCTACAACACAGACCACAAGCGTCTACAGTAGCTCCTGTTTCATGGCTACGAAAAAAAAAAAGGCTGTGAAACACTCATCTTTAAAAAAAAAAAAAAAAAAAAATTATAAGAAAAACAAAATATGACATTTAAAAAAATTGGTTAATACTATTACTACGGGACAATCAATCCACCTAAAGTTGTTACCTATTATGAAATTACTTGTGACTGTTTAAGCTAGAAACTTAAAGTTGGATTTTTTTTATCAAGAAAACAGTTTGGTAAATTTTAAATATTAGGTATGCATAATCTTCTGTGTTGTCTGAACTTTTGCCATTTTAATGTTTTAAAATATATAAATATTAAGAACAGAATATCTTGAAAAGAAAGACAGCTAGTCAATCACATCTACATCTTCAATATTGACAAGATTTCTGGCTCTATCTAAAATAACAAAATGGAACAATTTAGATTCCAATCTTCTAGAAAAAAATAAAGATGAAAAGAATAATAACAATATTTACAGAATAAAATCATAAAAAAATTCTATTTTAAGCAAAAAGTGGTTATTTACCATATCATCTAGTCTGTTCACTAATAAATAAATAAAAATAGTATGAGCAATAAAATTCTTCTTATATGTATATCAATTGTATTTAAAGTATAGTGGCAGGATTAAATATATTTATGCAAATACAAAAAAAATTCAGAAAGTTCTTTTTGCGGACTTAAAAAATCTACAGTGCCTACCTAAATGTTCTGGTGTAGTATAGGACAAAATATTTACAAGATCTATTAGTTCTATTAGTTTTTTACCCATACATGCTAGTCTAATGTTAGAAAAATATTGTCAGGAGCAAAAATAATGGTACACTGTGTCAGGCTGGTTTTCATCACAGAACTGACAAGGTTCGCCATGGTAAAAAGTTTATTTCAGCTCCCTTAAGTTAAGATGTGTGTTGCCTTCACAAGCCAGGCGAAGCTGAGCAAGGAACCGAATTTCTGTTATTATTACCTATTATTGTAAATAATCAACTCACCCACGCATTAAGATTCACTTTTATCTTTATATTTTTTTAAGTTTCATTTTTATTTTATAATTTTGTATTTTCAATTATTCTATACTATGCCAACCAACCAATGTAAAATCATATTACAAATAAATAAAATTATTATTATTATTAAATATATAAATATTTTCCTTTATATGAACATTGGTTATTGATTTTAATTGTATAAATAGGGTGATTCCATTAAGTAGTGGCAACAAAATAGGGTGAACTTTTAAACACATCAACTTGAAAAGTCAAGTACTATTATTTTATATAATGCTCTTGTCTTCAAGGACAAGCACCTGAAATTCTTGAGATACGGGGGTGTGACTTTATGGACACCCTGTATACAGGGTGTATCAAAAGGTCATGTACTAAAAGAAACCACGTATAGTAGAGCTCAAATAAAGGCCACTTTGTTTAATAAACCCGTATACGGAAATGGACCCACGATCAGAGGCGGAGTCATGGGGGGGGGGGGTCATGAAATATATACAGGGTATCCATCAAAGTTGGACACCTCAAATTACTCGCCCCCAGGAAGAGTTTTTGAAAAATAAAAAATCCTAGGGTACAATGTCCTAATTATGCGGTTTCAGCCATGAATTTTTTTTATACAGGGTGGTTCAAAAGTCAGAAATTGAGGTGTCAACTTTCGATTTTTAAATGGATCGACCTGAATTTTATTTGATAATTTTACTTCTAAATAGTTTCTAAGTACTTAATGTTGGTCCGTGCAAAGCCTGAATGGGGCAGTGTAGGTAATTCTTTTTGCTTAACCCTATTCCTCCAAAATATTAAGGAATACGGGTTTTTGAGTTTTTCTATATTTCCAGTCGTTTTTGAGGTAGGGGGGGGGACCTTATTGACACCCTGTATATTCCTTAGCTTTTCTAAGGAGTTAGGTGTTCCATGAGATGAGCAACAATTTTACATTTATAATGTTTAATATAATTATGTACCTACAATTACTATAATTGTGTATGAGGGTTTCTTACTCAAATTCTTCCACTAGTTATATATTTTAAGTCTTAAAAAAAATATATATATATATATTATATAAGTATATAATAAGATGACTCGAGAAATAGTCTAGGGGGATAAACTATTGTAAATTTTTCGATATCACTAACCTTATGGTCAGAGTCCATCTAAAAGCAGTCGATTCCGGAATCCGCCATTGGGGACCCAGCGGTAAGAGTTAAGGGAAAGGTACATTAATATCCATCAAAATCATTCTCAGCACCTATCTAGATATTTTGATTATAACACTTCAATCATCATATGAAAGAATGCCGAGCATTATCACCACCCTATCAGCTTTGTTTTTTTTCAATGTTACCAGTAATGTATAAATGTAATAAAGCTGATGAATGTTTATAATAATAAAAATGATGATAATAATAATAATAATAATCACCTCACTGTCCCACTATTAGGACTTATAGTCCAAATATATTTCAGCAGTAAGCCAAGAGGTATTATCATAATCGGGACCTGTGGATTACCATACCGAAGCCTTATTGACCATAGAGCTACACCGGGACAGCTGAAATGCAATGATTTAACTCGGTACTGATTGTAAAATTGCTGCAGTATACTCTTAAGTGACATTCCACTTCACATGAGACGTCTTCGGAGGTAAAATGAAGCAGTTGTCTTCATCAATCAATATCCCATCGTAAAATTCATTCGAATCGATCTAAAGACGATAGTACCTACAGGCTCGGTCGTATTTGTTTAAATTATCTTATTTTGGTAATTTTTCACCGTGTGATAATTTACACTGCTCGATTAGGTCTAATAAGTCCCATTATTCCAGCAGCAAGCCCAAGACTCATTATTATGTTCAAAATCCCCAAGGGAGGATAACTTGTGATGTCCCGATTGGGTCTCGAACCCTGTATTACCAGACCGACGCGACGCTATCGGGACAGACTAAATACACCAGTTCTCGTTCTGTCACTGAAGTTGAGTAACGCTCAGATTGTGATGATTTATACTGCCCCATTAGGCCTCAATATTCCAACAGTAAGGCTAGCTAATCTAGCTATGACTCATTAATTGGAATACCTATACGTATTTATTAGTCATATGAAAGGACAACTTCATTTTCCAGCTGGGTATCGATCCCGCGACCCCTAGATTACCAGATCGGCGCGAAGTCTTAAACTGAGCCACCGGGACAGAATTTCTCGTTGTCACTGAAGTTCAGTAACGTCTAGAAAGTATATAAAACTTGGATGGGTGATATTATTCAAATTAGAACCCTCCTGATGCTGGTTTGTGATTTAAGAGCTACCACAGCTACTGGAATGTAACCCGTCTCGAAAGACCGAAGAAATTTTGAGCAAAAAAAAAAAAAAAAAAAAAAAAACGAGGTAAAGTTTCTAGGTAAACTAGCCCACAGTGAAAAATATCACTGCTTTTTAAAGCCTAAAATCATTAATGGTGGGCCCTAATAATCCCTAATATTCTCTGAAGATACTTTTTCACGCGAAATTTTTCTTTTAAATCGGTGCCGCCCTTACAATTGCCTTTTATAAACGGTTAGACCCAAAAAGGTTTTTCTTAGAATAAATAAATAATCTGGTGTGACACCACACGACTTTTCTTATCACTCAAAAATAAGTCAAATTTCTCCACTGGTGACTCGGTAACAGTTAGCTAAAACTAATGTTAAATTCATAATCGGCACCTCAAAATCACTGGATTTGATATTAATAATAACACTCTTAAGTGGAAGGTAACCACCAGGCGAGGTTAATGCTCAAAGCATTTTCTACCACCTAACCCTCAGAGACTTATTATTATGTGGTCACAAACTCAAATGAATGAGGAAAAATTCTTGCACTGGGTGGGATTCGAACCAACCCGCAACGTATCCCTACGCTACCTGATAACCAGACTAGCGCATTAACCACTTGACTACCAGTGCACAACTATGTCTAAGATGAATAGTAAAAAACTTAGTCCAAGAGGAAAATACCGGTAAATTTGGGCCGAGTCCCAAAAAGTTCAAAATATCAAAAAAATGATCGGAGTAAACTATTATTTTATTATAGGTAAGAAAGCGTTGTTCTCTAATTTTTTTTTTTAATCTTTAACCAATCAAAGGGACGGTCCTCGTAGGCGCTTTTGGGGGCCTGCGGTGATTTCAACCTAAAGCTTCATGGTTCGTGTGGTATATAAAATCAATTTCCATATCAAATTTCAAGTCTCTAGGTATTATCATTCTCGAGATATTGGGTTCACAAACGGACGGACCAATGGCCGAAAACAGCTTTTTTGTTATTCTGAGGCTATGTTATTCGTCCAATAATGTGAAAAACTGTTTGAATATTCGGGTTTACTTTTAATATTTTTTTGTTAATAAATTTAATTTGCTGGACCAAGTCGGGGGGGGGGCGGGTTCAACGTTTTTGAGGTACTGATTAATAATTTATTAAACAAATTAAATCAAGTTTTATTTACATAGAATATATACATGCATGGAAATTGACATTAATAAAACAAAACTTGATCAAGGGCGGTGGTATTGCCAACGGCATTCTCTACCAAATTTTATTTTCATTTTTCGTTAACTGATAAGGACGTGGAGGAAATTGATATCTCTTAAGCGAATGGACTTTTAGCAATACCGGAAAAAAGAAGAGTTCAACCCTTTTTATTTAACATCTGTTAGAAAAATAAAATAGCACAAAAAAAAGTCACCCATTCATTTTCTATACTGGCTTGGCGTTGCTTCACACTAGCAACATATAATCCACCCTATAACTATCTACAATAAAAGACGGACCTGTGTGCCAAATTTCTGGTCTCTCGCACTTTTGGGCGCCAACACACACAGAAATTGAATTTTATCAATTTAAATACCAACAAAAACTTTAAACTTAACATTTCAACACCATAAAGTAAACCGTTCCCAGATAGCAAGCAACCTTACAGTAAGCCTGGCGTAATAATGACGGAAAGCCTTGATTTAGTAGGGTTGAATCCAATTTCTGGAAAATTGTATATCCTTGAATTAGGATTAGCAAGCTTACAAACTATGTACACAGTGGTATGAAAAAGTGTACAGTTACCTTAATTTTTTTTGGACCAATTGAGGATGGTTCAACTCAATGACAAAAGGTGCGAAAATGTTTCCTAATGGAGAAACACGGTCCTCGAGTTGAAAAAAATAAAGTTAATATTTTTAGTTATGCCTTACCTGTCTGGGCTAGAACGGTGTAACTTCAATACAAGATGTCAGCTTTCTTTTGACATGAAAATCCAAACCATGAAAATCATGTCCGTTAAACTTTCAGGGGCGGCAATAGTTCTAAATACATAAACTAGCCGCAGGACAAAAAAAAAAGGAAAAGAATTTCACAACAAAATCTTTTGTTATCCAGCCTTTTGTTTACCTAATCATTCCTAGGTACCTTCCTTGAGAACAGCAGGGTCACCAAAAAATGTCGGTCCCAAATGTTTTAAACCAATAGCTTCAGCGGCTTAAACAATAAAAAAAGGTTGAACTTCATTACCTGAAATCTATTGGGACATCCGGATTCGAGAGTGAAAAAGTTCAACTTTTACAAAATGGACATTTTGAACCATACTAACTCAATCGGGCTTGTACTTCGCGAGATATGCCAGTATTTGAGTCAGCTCATTTTAAAGACAAACTTTTGAAAAATGGACTTTGGATAGCATATAACCGAAATGAGCCATTGGTAACCATTCAAAATTTCAGCCCAATCCGACTTGTGGTTCTAGAGTTCAAGAAGGACTTACATACATACGCAAAATAATCATTTTATAATATAAAATAATATCGCCTTATTTATTCCGCCCAATTAAGTACCATTATTTCAGCAGTAACCCCAAGACTTATTATTAGGTGGTAAAGATCCCAAATGGTAGGATAACTCTTGTAAAATATTAAAGGTAGGTTGTACACACATATCAGAAAAATTGTGGGAATCGACTCCCTTGGTAAAACACCAACATAAATAAAAATCAGCGTTGAAGCCCCCTAGGGTGGAATTAAAAAGTGACACATTTTTAAAATAATAGTTGCTTTTCTTATAACACATATCTTAAACACTATGACTTTTTCTGAGTAGCATAGAGTCAAAATTCTTCCAAATTTCATTTTCTTCAATTGTACTACATCCAAACTTTTACAAACTTGTCTTTAACACTTTTAACCACCCCCCCCCCCAACTCCGTTTCCTCCCATCTTAGACTTGAGGAGTTTTAGTATGTTTACTATCACACTCTCTTGATCTACATGGTCTTTTAATACATTAATTCCTTATATTTTATCAGCTGACCGATAGGTATTTTAAAACAAGATTTTCTGTCAGGAATCATAGCATTCTTTGAAACTGAAAAGATTTTATAGAATAACATAAAATATTCACAAAATGTTTATTAAACTAAAGAAAAATACTCTTAAGCTAAAATTAAAAATAAAACATTAAAATCAAGATCCTAAAATTGTAAAATCATGTCAACACTCAAAATCTGGAGATTTCTCGTATCATGTCACACTTTATCCCATTTAAAGGACCAATGTGTGTTGTAAGTAGCACATGTTCTCAGGTTAAAAGTGTCTGCTTATCTAAGCCTACATACAATGAAAGTCCAAATAAGATTTTCCCTTTTTGTTTGACGTTTAATTATAGAGACTTAACTTGCTCTTAGCAGTCCAATGAGTTGATCTTTGAGATATGCGATTATGACTAGATTATTTGAAAAGTGCATATTAAGATAAAACAAATCCTTTCTGATCCCCGGCCAATATCAGCTCATGGCATTACAGTACACAATACAACACAGTTAACATAAAATTGTCATTTAATAATATAAAGGGAGCCAACAGTTCATGAATAACTTCTACTGTTTTGATTATCTATTCGTGTAGCTGTGGGAAAATAATCGTAAATACTTTTTGATGAAAAACCACATTTAATAAAGAACTAAGAAAAAATCATAGATAAATAAATGATAGGTAGGTACCTACATTGAGTTATTTCTCAGTGGTTATTTACTCAAAAATAAATTACATATACTCAGTCTGATCAATTCTACATTTAACAACATTTCCTCTAAGCATTGCTAATTACCCCTTTCATTGTGACTAATTTGTTAGGTAATTGTTTTTATTATGTACCAAATTATCAGCCAAAATGTACATCAACATTTATTTTGTGGGTAAACACTGATTTATTGATTTTAATACATACATTAAAGGCTCGCAGGTCGAGTATCTAAACAAACTTTACTTAAGAGATTTAAAATAACGTGAAAATAAAATTTGTTGATGAAAATTATTACCTACAAAAGTTAGGAACTGTATTTACTTTCTAAAACAAAAATCAGAAATTTATAAGATGGTTTTTGAGATAATTGACTTTGAAATTTTCAAACCACATTATAGATTTTTAACATCCATTAATTTTTTAAACAATTATGACATTTTTTTAAAAACAGGAAAATGGCCTTACCTAAACAAAAGGCCATATACAAACTCACCTTAGAAAAAATGTTTCTATTGTCATGTTCTATTGCCCATTTCTGTTTGTTACCATAGAGCTGAAATACCCTGTATTTATTACTAGACAACTGCCTCAAGTAAAGTTCAACTTTTGTCAAATGCTCACATATCAAATAAGATTTATTCAAAGGCTGTTCTCAATATGAACTTCATTTTTCAGAACAGCCCATGGTATTATCTTTCTTCAAATATTAAACTAAATATTAAAAAAAGTATTGATTAATCAATTTTAGCTCTCATGAAATTTTCTCATTGATAAAATTTCTGTCTTGAAGTTGATTCCAATGGAGACACCAGACACAGGCAAATATATTTGTGTTAATGAAGCGCCAATTTCAAACCACAAACTAGTCTTCAAACATTGTTGAGCATGGTTATTGCATGAATTTGAATGGATATGAACTGTAAAAAATAAGAAGAGGGTTAAAATTAATCTAAAAAAAAAAAAGTGTCAATTATTTCTCATACACAAAATAATAAATGTGTCGCCAGAAGCTAAAGTTATCAGGAAGATTGAACATAAAATGTACACACGACATGATGGCGGTAAAATTCTCACACATTACTTTTGGCAGACTTGTATAAAGAATTTAAAAATAAAAAACACATAATTTTAGACTGGTTTTATTACATAAGTTGCCTACACTCTACGGTATTATTCAGTAAATTCATCTCGAGACACCCCGCAATTTACAAATCGAAAAGATTTCACATAAAATGTACACAAGAAATGGTGGAGAAAGAGCCATCGTTTTGTCACGTTTTGTTTTATGTTGCCCCAAGACAGCCGTCTGACATTGGTTTCTTACCATGAAAATCTCTTCTTGGTTGCGTTTTGTTTTGTGTTGCCCCATAACGTTACTTTAGGAGGAATAGTTTTCATTACATTAGTTGTTTACATTCTGTGGTATACTTAAGTGAATTAATTTCGACACACCAAGCAAGATTGTAAATCAATGCTGTGCCTGGAATTACAAATCGAAGAGATTTCACATAAAAATCTACATAAAATGTAAACAATAAATAAAAAGAAGAGCCAGTCTCCAACTAAAGGTAATGAACATATGATTTTTTTAATCACATGAGAAGAAATAGTTGAGAGAGCTGTCTAAAAACACTTAATGACAATTTGTCTCACCAAGACACTACTGCCAAATTGAAATGGTAAGAAATGTACAAATATTGGAGGACAACATTTGTAAACCTCATATCATGTCAGAATTTTGAACAGCATCACAAATATTACTTGTCATGTGGTTAAAAAAACCCATATTTTTGGCATAAAATTTTGACAAGTAGAATAATAAGGCATAATTGTAGAATGGCTTTCATAGCATGAGTTGTTTACACTATGTGGTATTGTTAAGTAAATTAATTTCGACCTACCAAGCAAGATTGTAAATCAATGCTGTGCTTGGAAATTACAAATCGAAGAGATTTTACTTAAAAATCTACAAAAATGTAAAAATAGCATTTTAGTTGTTTACATTCTGTGGTATTTCTTAAGTGAATTAATTTCGACACACCAAGCAAGATTGTAAATCAATGCTGTGCTTGGAAATTACAAATCGAAGAGATTTCACATAAAAATCTACATAAAATGTAAACAAGAAATAAAAAGAAAAGCCAGTCTCCAACTGTACTTATCACAAACTTGTATGAAGTATTTAAAATTCCAAGACATGATTTTAGAATGGTTTTCATTTTTTTATTTATTACAGAAGATTTGAATTTGCATCAAACACCAGCATAGGTTTGATGTTTGTGAGCCCGGGGAATGGTTTATTACTATTAAAAATATCTTCTTGGTTACGTTTGTTTTGTGTTGCCCTAGACTGCCGTGTAACATTACGATAGGAGGAATGGTTTTTATTTTTTAATTTATTACAGAAGAGGAGAATTTGCATCAAACACCAGCTTAGGTTGATGCTTGTGAGCCTGGGGGATGGTTCATTACTATTAAAAATATCTTCTTGGTTTTTTTTAAAACAATAAGATGTATGGCAAAATACTTAGCTATCATTAATCCAAGAAGTGCCTTAATAGAGCAATGGTGTCATTGCAGCCAGCTTGGCTAGTGGTCTCCAGCCAAACAAACTCCAGCCAAGCCAAAAGTTGGCTCATTCTTAACCACATATTTCTATCTACAACCATTGTGAGAACTAGGGCATTTTTTAATAAGCTTTTGAATGTTCAGATAGGTTCATTGCAGCAGGCAGTCAAGACTGATGTGTTATACTACTTCAAATTGTTTTCAGTCCTGGAACAGAATAAATGAACACCAAATTAAAATAATAATACTACCAGCTAAATTACAAGCAGGTGAGTTACTGTGTCTTGGTTCTGTACTTCACATGTACAGCTAATCAAAGAATAGGCTACCCCATCTATTACTTGTTCTTTTTTAATTATCTACTAGGCATATCCATAGTAATTTCCTCCTTAGATTTAAGAAAAAAAAAATATTAAAAAAATGAGTAACAAAAGAAAAAAAAAAATATTGAAAAATAAAATAAAAAAATATTGAAAAAAATATTTAGTACAAATAAAAAAATATATTGCAAAAAAATGAAAAAAAAAAAAAAAAAAATATTGGAAAAAAAAATGTTATACTATTGTGTCCTTAATAAATCTTGTTCTTCTATTGTACTTCCGAGGCGTAGGCCTCTCCTCTTCACAGTTCTTTTGTTTCAGCTTCTGGACAGCCTTTATTGATGACTGCTTGTAGCGCCCGTCATTGGAGGTGCCCCTCCCCCCCCTATCTCATAAATAAGTAAAAGTGATAAACCCAGTATGTAAAGTGAAAATGTTTAAATTTTTATTTTTCAAAACCAAGCTTAAAATAAAGGGATTTTTTCAGCTCCAAGACACTCTTGTTGAGTGCCTGCAGCATCCAACATTAGAGGGTGCTCCCTCTTTTTTATCAAAAAAAAATAATAATAATAATAATAAGAAAACACCTCAAGTCAACCTGACTCTAACTCAGCTTAATAAATAACATCAGAAAAAAAACCATCAACATATTTTCCATTCTGGTAACATAATCTGACGACAAAAAAAAACATAAATATAAATAAAAAAAATAACAACAAGTAATGCTAATGATAATATTATATTGTATACATATTTATACAAAAAATTTACTCTTTACACGACTGTTTTTTCTGCTCTCCCCCGTCCTCAACCAAGGCCACCTCGTGTTGAGACGGGACCTCCTTACAGAACCGGTCGTGTTCCATCACTCAGACAACTTTCTAAGAAAATACCTCACAACCAATGACTGCCACCAATATGAGAAGTATTCTATGTCTTTTGGTGGACTGTATGAATCACATGTCTTGATTAATGGAAAAGGGTTATAAATGTTTCTCTATATGTTTTTATTTTACACCTTAGCTTCTTTTGCAGTGCTGTCTCTAAACGTCCACATCGGGATGTAGATGAGTCCCTTTGTGCTGACAAATTGAATTCACTACCTTCTTTTGCCTCCTGTTATAACTGATTTCAATTTTGAAATAATAGGTTTATATATTATATTTATAGAAACAGAATGAACCACTACCTAAAGTGGTGAAAAAAAAAAAAATAATAATAATTATAAAAAGAGTAAACTAAAAAAGAAGTAATAAGAGCATCTAGCTCATAAGGGGCCTCGAAGTATTAAGAAATCCGTTCCGGGGCAAAAAATCAAACTAGAGAATCTCTAGGGGGTTTTTTAGAGGGTAAAAAACCCTTTTACAGGCTCCTAAACTGCCAAACTACGCCTGTGTTGGAACATGCAAATTTTTCCCTCCATAAAAAAAAACATATTTACACTGCCCAACTAGGAATAACAAGATCCATTATTGCAGCAAGCTACATTATGAAATAATCCATCATTTGGGATTAATTTCTGAAATTATTTGATTAAACAGAATACTATAATAAAAAAATATAATGGAGAAAACTTGCTTTATTAGCAATTTATAATTCAAAGCACTTGGCATTTTTCAATGATATGAAATAGACCTGAGCGCACGGCAGTGTGCCAGGCCAAGTTCTAGCAAGTATACCAGTGTATCTCCACATAAACTGATTCACCGAGTTTTTCACATCCTCATATCTTCAGTTCAATTGATCATAGAAATATGAAATTTGGAACAAGGACTGTCCTAATATCATTAAAAATAGGTACATTGACAATTTCAAGAGCCTATGCAAAAAACTTTCAGAGGAAAGTAATTTTAAAATTTGTCACTGACTCACAGATCATCAAAATTATGAGTCACTTCCCCACTCCCTAGAAAGGACATCCTATTGTTATTTGTCAAGTAAACATATAGAATCCATGACATGGTATCCCAAATGGGGGGGATAGCATGTCATGGGTGTGTTTTGAACACACAAACTCTGGAATCACAGGACACCATCTTAACCACTCAACTAATTTCTTTTTTCAGCAATTTTTTTCACAAAAGTTCAATTTGTAGGTTTATACTTTTTATGTTGGAACCTTAACATCAATTATTGTGTAAACCATAAGACTTTATCTTAGTATCAACCTTATAGGTTACAGGAACCTTACAAACCTGGTTCCCACAAAAACCTCACCCAACTGTATGATGGGCTGAAATGTTCACAATAAGTCTTCACCTTACTCAACAGTGCTTAACTTTGGCAACCCAACAAGAATTAGTGCATTCAATGCTGCCTAAATTTTTTGGAAGGTAAAGAAATTTTCATTTTAATACATAGTTAAACATAAAAATGTTTTGAGTGCATCTCAGATGGATCTGAGAAATGGATTAATGATTGTACACCATGGAGTAGAGCTGTATGCTGTTCTATTATGGACCTCTTAGTTATTTTAAGATGATGTTAAAATATGATTTATAGTTTCAGCATTAGATTCAACTAGGCCAACTAGGGTGATAAATAGGTATGATGAATAGATATGTGATCTTACTAGAAGCTATAACAAGTCACAAGTCGAAGAGGCATTTCTTTTTTCTTACTTACAATGAACGGTACTGTTCCAGGAATCACGACAAAATGTTTATAAAATTGGTATCACAGTGGCAAGTATTTAAAGTAAGTAGGCAATTTCTCTTCGGTTTCTTCGGTCTACACTATTCGATACTCGGATTATTCATGTAATTTAGATTCATTAGAAGTTCAAAACTGAAAGAAGAATCCTCGTTAGTATCACCTATCAATCAATTGCCGACATTGCGAAAACTCACAGAACACAGAACGCTTGTAGGTAAGCCCAGGTTTAAGGTTTAAGCTTCGATTAAAAAGTTGCTTTTACTATACAAACTGTTGGAATTAAAAGTTGCTTTTAAAAATGCCAGCTTCGAAAAATGATAGCTGGAAATCCCATGAAAATCCCACAATTTCTACATCAAATAATTCCCAACTGCTAAAAAAGTACTACCTAATTCACAAAAACAGACACGGCAAAATTTCAAAAATTTCAAGAAATTTCAAGCAAAAAAACGAAGCTGGATCCAGCTTCGATAGGTACCTTCACACCGCCCCTGTGAGCGGCTTTCTGTGTGAGAATTTTCACAATTTGTGTAAAGAAAACTCAAAATTATACAATTGATTGAATTCTATTGATAAATAAAATAAATGAGTTCCACTTACCTTTGCTTACACATATATGACGCGTGTTCTTTTTCTTTAAGTTTAGTTTTAACTTACTTTTAATCTAGTGAAATCACTTTCTCATTGTCAGAACCTTATTGTGCTTCTTTAGTATCAGTAGGAGAAGAAAGATACTACTATCAGGAACAATTATTAATACATAGGACAGGTTAATGTGGTAAGTTTGGCAATCATGTATACTTGAAGTAATTATATGCATGAACTTATAGTAAAATTGTAGATACTGTTAATAGCATTCTACCATCATACCATCAATGGGTCTCTCATGAGGTGTGGTACAAGTTGTGCCTGACATACCCTTTTTAATATAGTAATAGCTCAGGTGTGAAACTCAGTGATTAAGCAATCGCTTGCCATGCGGAAGGTCCTGGGTTCCATCCCCTGTGCCAACAAAAATTTGTATTCTTAATTTGGTTACAATTGTTTGTAAGGGATACCTTCCGGAACGCTCGTGTTGACCCAGCACCTAAATGGGAAGTATTGTGTCACTTCTTGCCCATCAGAGGGGAGGCATACTATGGGATGGTAGGCTACAACACAGACCACAAGCGTCTACAGTAGCTCCTGTTTCATGGCTACGAAATAAAAACGGCTGTGAAACACTCATCTTTTTTTTTCTTCTTAACACGTATGAGACGGGTCTTATTTTCTATAGTTTGTACACTGGGACACCTTCAAATTAGGGTATGTGTTCCAAATATGACAACAACAAAAAAAATTGGGATGGGCGAGTTCAAAAATATATTAAAAATTGCATTATCTGTGCCCAACGGTGGGTCATGTTATAAGGGAAATTGAAAAAAAAAACGTGACCCACTGGTGGGCATGCCGTCTCATATGTGTTAAAAAGCTGAGATCCCACCAGGTGTAAAATTTTGCTGCGCAATGTTTCATACTTCACTCTTTAGGATCAAATTAGATCAAACTGCACTGACATCTCAATGCTTTGCAACACTTCCCATTTAAAATTTGAGACAAAATTTTGCGTTACATTGGTAGACTAAATGTTACACTCAGAGGGATCCTGACTTATGAGGAATGTTAACAGCATTCTAATATGACAGTCAGCATTCATTGCATGGGTTTAATCACATACAAGGTGATTTTCAGATTGATTCTCTGTGACCTGATCCAAGTAGGTACTTGTGTGGTATCTCAGATAGAAATTGGACCATAATTATGATGTTCTTAGAGCTCACTGGTTGATTTATGAACAGATAAAGAAGCCAAAAGTCCTCACTATCACTGGTTAGCGTGAATGTGTAGATTATAAGGCAGTTTAATACTACAATTTTTGGTATACATTTGGCATATCTCTCTTAACCTTCACACATGAACACAATAAATTCAAAAAAATACACCTAAGTCAATTTTCCATGTAGTTTTATGTTAAATTTTTTGGTCCTTTAGAACCTTGATTAATTATCTTTTGAACAGTAACATCAAAAATGTTTTCAGATTTGATCCTCCACCAAAAAAAACCCATAAGTTACTTTTAAATTTTAAGAAATCAAAGTTGAATATAGCCAGCATTTATGGCACATTAAATAAACCAGTTCAATACATACACAAACATACAAAATACATGGGAAAATACACACACGGAGTAGTCACCTTGGTCTAGCATTGGCAAGCTTGGCTTGCACTCCAGGTGACCTGGGTTCAAATCCTGGCAGATGTCAATGCTTTGGATTTCTGGGCCCACCCTAGCCTTGTGAGGTCAATCGGGGTAGTTGTAGAGTGGGCAACAACCACCAGTAGCAACATTACAAGATTGATATTAGAATATGATGGTTGGTTGGAGATATGATGCATTTGCATTAGTTCTTGTAATGTCAATGCTACCCACTAAAAATTGTCACATAACACAATTAACTAGCTATTAACTTTCAGTACTTTTTGATATCAGTTGAGATTTAGAAGAAAATTGACATATATTCCTAAAACCTAAATACTAGAAGACTTCATGTGTTTTTTTTTTTTACATTTGGGCATCTGAATCAGTCTCCTTAAACACACTTAAAATTACAAAGTCTGCAGAGTAAGAATTGGTCAAACCATGATTACTCATAGCCACGTTTTTTAAAATTAAGAATCCCCACCTCCTTGTCAGTGCAATTTTAACCTGACTTCAACAAGTACATAGTATCCTCAGATATTTTGTCCCTAATTAACACTACCTCTGTGACATTATTGATATATTTTTTTGTATTATATCAAATAAATTGAGGCTCTAATCTTGTACTTAAAGCACATAAAAATACACTGCCAATTATGGACACAATACTACTTTGTGATTGATTCACATTGTATACACATGGCAATTTTGAGATTTCATACTAAATCACTTGTATCTCCAAAACCGTTGAACTGATTCTCTGGCACATCAAATCAGTCTAACTTTAGGTGCTAAACAAGAGCAATATGTACTGGTTTTTCATTGTACTTAACTTTTTATATCCCCTCCAAATAAGTTAGAGATCTAAAGTTTTTGGTAAAATGAAAAACCAATAGTTCACATTGTGTTCCTAAGATGGAAAAAATATCTCATTCCGAGATGGGTGTGATATAAAATATAGATGTAAATAACTACAATGGAGGATTTGTTTGAACTTAGAATTTTATGTGAATTTCTTAAATGAAATACAAAATAGTTGTTTCTATTAAAAAAAAAAAACAAAATTAAGGGTAAATTTTTCATTCTATTTTTTTGACAAGTACCTACTGACTGTCAAACTAATAAGTATCACTGAATCCCATGAAAATGACCATATAGTACAACTCTAAATTCCAAGCCGTTCTTGAGATATTTGACTGGATCATAAATTCTGAGACACTCCTGTATTATTTTAAATTAAATTGACAGGTGTACCTGTACATGTACAATTGTACACCCATTATACAACATTATACCTAGCAACTGTACATAGTTACTATTAAACTCACTTCCACAGAGTAACATCACATCTTGTACTCCTTACAGATTTCAACCCAAGGCATGAAGTCTTCAGTAATTCCCCCGTATTCTAGTAGCTATTATGTCAGTCTACTATAAGTTCAAGACATCCCAGTCATACGATACAATCAAATTTGACGGACTGCACATTTCTCTTGCTGATCTCAAGAAAGCTATCTACCATCAGAAGCAGATTGGCAAGAATCCTGACTTTGATTTACTAGTCACCAACGCCCAGGACAATCAGGGTAAGTTCAAGCATAATAATTCACAAGATGTCCTTGATATAGAGCTCTCAAAAAGCTCAGTGGTTAAGCATTCGCTTGCCATGCGGAAGGTCCCGGGTTCGAACCCCCGCGTCAACAAAAATTTGTATTCAAAATTTGGTTACAATTGTTTGTAAGGGATACCTTCTGGTGCGCTCGTGTTTACCCAGCACCGAAATGGGAAGTACTGTGTCACTGCTCGTCCATCAGAGAGGAAGCATACTACGGGATGGGCAGACTACAACACAGTCCACAAGTGTCTACAGTAGCTCCTGTTTCATGGCTACAAAATAAATAAGACTGTGAAACACTCATATTTTTTTTTAAGCCTTTACAATTTTCAAAAATAAAATAAAAATATAAATTATGCACAATATAACCTCTCCTACTTTACTGAGCAGGAAATGGTACCTACCCATGATATCTATCCAAAACAAAGAAGTATTTCTCTAAGAAGAGAACAACACTAATACTTGTGTTTGAATGATACTTTGCATATTCTTTGGTAAAGGCAGTAGCTCAGTGGTAAAAGTGCCACCCTGTGAATCCAGAGGTTTCAGAGGTCGCGGTTCGAAACACAGCCGATTAGCAAGATTTTCCTCAGAAAAGGCTGGCTTCTGCTCCGTTACCTCACAGTGGTAATATACAGCAATAAAGCTGGGCTTAGATATGACCTCTATAGTCTGTTGTTGTCAAGGTGGAAGTTAACCCATTGCCTACCATGGGTAGCACATTTGCAAGACACTGGTATTGCCTGGGGTACCGGGGTTGCATATATGTCCGACAGTTTGTCTAGCACATATGCTATACACGGTCCCTAGTGACAAGGAAATATGATTTTTTTGTCTGGGGGACCGCGTGTTGCACATATGCTAGACAGGTGATTTTGAGGAAAATACCCTTGGTCCCCAGGGCAAGTTTCATAAAAATGGCTTGGTAGGCAATGGGTTAAGGGATAGTGTCCACCAAGATTAACTAATCCTGTTCAATAATTCGGCCCTCATTTTCTCTCCAGTGTACGCTGATGATAACGAGCTTATCAACCGGAACGCATCGGTCATCGTAGTTCGAATCCCGCTCACCCCTAAACAAATCCGCGCCCGGGATCGTATTCAAGCCCAGCAGAACCTTATCAAACTCAAGCAGGTGGGTGCTCAATAGAGTAAACTAGAATCAAGCTCGCCGGGAGGCGAGCGCTCGTCAAGTAGCGCCCGCCTCCCGACCTATATTAACACGAAGGGGACTATAAACAGAGAACAGACTAGCCAACCCTTACAAGCCAGGCTAGCTTGCAGTTTCCTAAGGGTTTAATGGCTTATAAAGAAAAGTCCAAGTCCTCATGATGGTTGATTGCACATATTAATATGTGGTTCAGGACGAGCCAACTTTGAAACAAAGTTGGCTGGAGACCGTCACTCACCCCTTCAGCTGTAGCCAAGCTGGCTACAACAACAACAACACGAAACAGAGTTTATATGTATTTTGTTTTATGTGACTGAAATTTGAAAAAAAAATTGTGATTTTTTTTGTTGTTGTGAAATTTACAAGTGAATTTTGTGTTATTAATCTTGTCTCCTATCAGAACATATCTTTGTTCTCTTTAATACTTTCTTTTTGAAAATACTTTAATACTTTTATAATACTAAATGTGAGACTCATGAAAAAAAAAAAAATATATTCTCATGAATAGTAGGCACCATGGCCATGTGAGCTAGCACATTAGGCATTGCACGCATGGGGTCTTGAGTATGATCTGCAGGAAAGCAGAATTTTTTTTGCTCTGTATACCTCGTGAGGAAAAATGAGTAGCTGCTTTAACGTGAGGAATTATATGCGACCAGTGGAGGAATTATAATAAATGATACACAATAATTAAATAAAAAGATAGAAGTCCTATAATTCTGCACTACCCACTAAAATGGTGATATAATAACACAAAAGAACACATTCATTTATTATCCTAAACAATTTCTTTTTGAAAATTGTTGAGACCATCAATTTCTTCTAAGCATGGTCTTCTCATTCTGATTTTTCATCCTATATTTTTTTTACATACAAAATGATTAGTTTAACCAACGTTCACCTTTCTTTCCCGCCAAAGGAAGCTCGTCAGATCAAGCTTGCTCAAAGCAGTGGAGGCCCCAATAGCCAGCATCGCAATGCGTCGGACCTGCTCAATCAGAACCTATCGGAACAGGACAGGATCAACTGCATGATCAGTCAGGCCACGTCTGATTATGATCCATCTAAGTGAGTATTTATTTAATTACCTATGTACTTTTCCTGCACCACACTAATAAAATCAATATAAACTTTTTTCGATCTCTTATTAAACTTTTGTCAATAAAACTTTATTAAATAAATTCACAATATAATACAAAATATATGAAATAAAGTGCTCAAGGGGTGGTGGGTGATTATTCCCAAGGTAATCCTGAAAAAGACTTCCAAGTCTCCTTAATCAACTTATTGCTTTATTAAGGAGACTTGTACTTTTAAACTATCATGTGTACCTTAAAAGTACACATGGTTATTTAGAGTGGAAATTAATAAGTAATAAGTATATTTATTGACGGGAATAACCAAACCTATGTAAGAATACAAACAACAGAAACATGAAATGGTAACACTTATTAAAATAGTAAAAATAAAATATGTACATGTATAAATACAAGAAATTAGAGGGAAATTGAGAAGTTTAAAATGTACATATCATTTTAATTTTTTTTATTTAAATAAATATATTTTTTATTATTTAGTGCAAACGAAGATGCATATGGAATCCGAACACTGTAACCCTCAACTCAGGTATAAATTCAGCTGTGAATATGAATATGTTGTGTGTATAATGAGAGTAATTATTCTGATCCTCAGCTACGTGAAGATCCGAGGTCCCTCGTTTGGAGCGGTACCCAGGACCTACGTATGTCATCTCTGCAGCAAGAGTGGCCACTGGAAAAAAGACTGCCACCTGCAACCGACTAGAGTAAGTGGATATTCATACATACGTACATACATATTCATATCCGTTCCATCATTACTTGATGGGTCGGTGTGTGAAGCCTCACCACCATATTCTATTTGTAATTTATTTGGATTAATAATTGTACATAATAGGTATAATAGGTAACATACCCCCGAAGTAATGAGAAATCGGTTCCGGGGCAAAAAACGAACTAAAGAATTTCTGGGGGGTTTTTTAGAGGGTAAAAAACCCTTTCACAGGCTTCTAAATTGCCAAACTACGCCTGTGTTTGAACATGCAAATTTTTGATTGCATTAGATTAGATTTCTAATGTGAACAAAGTATTTCTTGAATTGAGTTTCTAATGTGAACAAAGTATTTCTTGAATTGAGTTTCTAATGTGAACAAAGTATTTCTTGAATTGAGTTTCTAATGTGAACAAAGTATTTCTTGAATTGAGTTTCTAATTTGAACAAATAATTTCTGGTTCCAGGAAAGAGTGGATCTGAAGAAAGCCACCGGTATTCCCCGGAGTTTCATGGTACAAGTGGATGGCCCCAAAGTCCACGGTGCCCTACTAAATTCAGACGGACATTTCGTTGTTCCTTCTGTAGATCAGTGAGTATACGACTTTCTCTCTCCGACCTCAGTAGGTTGATGGATAAGGTGTTTCACAACCTTTTTTGTTTCGCAGTCATGAAACAGGAGCTACTCTAGACGCTTGTGGTCTGTATTGTAGCCTGCCCATCCCGTAGTATGCCTCTCCTCTGATGGGCGAGAAGTGACACCAATACTTCCCATTTAGGTGCTGGGTCAACACGAGCGCACCGGAAGGAATCCCTTACAAAAACTGTAATCATTTTTTTTAAATCTTAGACATAGACCTTAGAGGCCCTATAGAGACTAAGTTTTTATTTATTTACACTTTATTTTTTTTTTTTTACAAAACAAGCATCAACAAAAAATTAATAACAATAAATTTAAAAAAAAACTCAGAAGTATGTACAAAAAAAAAAAGAAAAAAATAAAGATCAATATTAATTTTTAATTACAATTGTTTTGTAATCCGGAGCGAAGTTAATGCCTTAGGCATTCTCTGCCACTTAACCCCGTAGTTTAACTTAAGTCCTAGAGTTAAACTTTTCCCCTTACTTTTCAATCCTATTTATATGAAATTGTATTTTTATGTTTCTCTATTGTAAAAGTCATTGTAAGGTCTCTCCTTAGAAGAATTCCTTAGGGAGAGAGCCACAAAAATTGTAATGAAAAACTAAAATAAATATACATTATTACATTATTATTATTTAACTCTTTATTGGTCAACTACATACATTCAACAAAATAGGACATGGTAAAAAAAAAAAAAAAAAAAAAAAAAAAAAAAATAGAATATTTAGTGAACCAAGGGGCGAGGTTAAAGCCTGTGGCTTTCTCTTCCACCGAACCCCATAGGATATAAAAAAAAATTACATTACATTACTAAGTGTTTCTGTTTTCTCCTTCAGCGAAGCCTACCTGCAGAGCAGCGCCAAGAAGTCTACGACGGACCCCCCCGCTGCCGACATGGAGAAGCCCCAGATTCCCGAGGATCTGCTGTGCATGCTCTGTCAGGACCTGATGGTGGACGCGGTGATGATCCCCTGCTGTGGCATCTCCTTCTGCGACGAATGTGAGTACACCCCACCATCCTCAACCAGCCTGGATTTGCATGCCCGTCAGTAGAAAGGGTTGGGTGGAAGAGATTGCCACAGGCAATAACCCCGTCCTTTAGGTAGGACATTATTGTTATTTTCTTTTTTACTTATTTATTTTGTCATTTGTTTGTTTTTTTTTCTTTTCTTAATTTTATACTGTTACCATTGTACTTTGTCCTCCTAATAAAGCTTAAAAAAAAGCACTGTCTTCACTAGAAACAATAAAAAGACCATCTCTCGCAAATGTATGGCCTAGAATATGTCAACATTCGGCCATTTGTCATCCGTTCCAATGGGTTGGTACACATATCAAACAATACTGGGATTGTGGAATAAAAAATACAGAGAAGATCATCGAGCTTTGCCAGAAGTCTGTCATACTGTCAACCACACAAATCATCAGAAAATGTCTTGAAATATATTTACTTACATATTATCATCTTCTTCCTTTTTAATCACAAAGTTTCAGTAGGGTCCTGAGTGCGTTAGCATGTGTTGGACCCTACCGTACAAGAAAGGCATTTTTGTATATAATCGAATATGTCTATCTGTTAATTTCGCCCTTACTCGAGGAGTATAAATAAGGCGATATTATTATTATTACTTTACTGCTGCAATAATGGGACTTTTAATAGTCCTTATCGGGCAGTACAAATAAGGCGATATTATTATTATTACTCTACTGCTGCAATAATGGGACTTTAATAGTCCTTATCGGGCAGTATAAATAAGGCGATATTATTATTATTTTACTGCTGCAATAATGGGACTTAAATAGTCCTTATTGGGCAGAATAATAAGGCGTTATTATTATTATTACTTTACTGCTGCAATAATCGGACTTTAATAGTCCTTATTGGGCAGTATAAATAAGGCGTTATTATTATTATTACTTTACTGCTGCAATAATGGGACTTTAATAGTCCTTATCGGGCAGTATAAATAAGGTGATATTATGTTTTATTTCTCATATTATACATGGTAACAATTAACATCATATAGCAAACATAGAAGAATTACAATGTTGTTAAGGAGATTTGAGGAGATATTATTTATTATTATTATTATTACTATCTATCTTTTCATTAACCCCTTCACTCCCCTATCTATCTTTTCATTAACCCCTTCACTCCCCTATGTATCTTTTCATTAATCCCTTCACTCCCCTATCTATCTTTTCATTAACCCCTTCACCCCCCTATGTATCTTTTCATTAATCCCTTCACTCCCCTATCTATCTTTTCATTAATCCCTTCACTCTCCTATGTATCTTTTCATTAATCCCTTCACTCCCCTATGTATCTTTTCATTAACCCCTTCACCCCCCTATGTATCTTTTCATTAACCCCTTCACTCCCCTATCTATCTTTTCATTAACCCCTTCACTCCCCTATCTATCTTTTCATTAACCCCTTCACCCCCCTATGTATCTTTTCATTAACCCCTTCACTCCCCTATCTATCTTTTCATTAATCCCTTCACTCTCCTATGTATCTTTTCATTAATCCCTTCACCCCCCTATCTATCTTTTCATTAACCCCTTCACTCCCCTATCTATCTTTTCATTAACCCCTTCACTCTCCTATGTATCTTTTCATTAACCCCTTCACCCCCCTATCTATTTTTCATTAATCCCTTCACTCCCCTATGTATCTTTTCATTAACCCCTTCACTCTTTATGTATCTTTTCATTAATCCCTTCACTCCCCTATGTATCTTTTCATTAACCCCTTCACTCCCCTATGTATCTTTTCATTAATCCCTTCACTCCCTATGTATCTTTTCATTAATCCCTTCACTCTCCTATGTATCTTTTCATTAACCTCTTCACTCCCCTATGTATCTTTTCATTAACCCCTTCACTCCCCCGGCCAGGCATCCGCAACCTCCTCCTGGAGTCGGAGGAGCACGAGTGTCCGGACTGCAAGGAGAATGACGTCTCCCCGGACACTCTCATCCCGAACCGGTTCCTACGCAACAAGGTGAACGCGTTCAAGAAGGAGAAGGGCTACGAGCGCCCACTGCCCCCGCCCAGAGTGGCGCCCACCCCCGCCCCCGCCCCTGCTGCACAGGGTGAGTCACTGGGTGTTTTGTTTTTTTTTTTTCTTCGTCTTTTATTAATATCGAAATAATTTGAAGATAGAAAACACTTGGTTTTTTTTGTTTTAAACCTAAGGTGTATATCACTCACACTGTGTTGTTCTCTTTGAGGCCCATGCCAGATGAATACCGTTGATGCTATATGGTTTTTAGCAGTGTTACGACAGACACCCTTATTTCGTCTGGTGCCCCGTCAGGTGTATATCACTCACACTGTATTGTTCTCTTTGAGGCCCATGCCAGATGAATACCGTTGACGCTTTATGGTTTTTAGCAGTTTTACTAAAAAGAGAGCATATGGTTTACTGAAAAGTTCAGTAAATGTGTAATCGTTGATGCTATTTCCCAAGGTGTCCTATCAGTGACATATCCCTGACAAATTGGGCACCAGGGTGTTTTGCATCATTTTATGCTGGGCACTCAACTAAGTTTTTTTTCCTCATTGAAGTATGATAATCTTTCGAAAACTGGTAAAATAGAAGCCTAACCTAACTTAACGTAATTGACCTAATCTAATGTATGTAGTTTGTTTTGTCCTGTTCTAATAAGATGATCTGTTTTGTCTAAAAGAAGAAGAAGAAAATGTTTGGTTTACCCACCAAAAACCATGTTTTCCCCAACCAATCTATCAAAAAGAAGAAGAAGAAAAAAAAAGTGTTTGGTTTACCCACCAAAAACCATGTTTTCCCCAACCAATCTATCGAGAGAAAAAAAAGAGATCAGAGCACTCAGCTCTTACTTTCAATTAGGTCACAATTTTCTTTCTGACTTCCTGCCAACGAGGAGAACCACCTCAACAGACGCTAGCTCCCGCTCAACCCGTTCAGCAGACCACCACTCCCGCTCAGAACCACCACGCCCCCTCTCAGAACCACCACGCCCCCTCTCAGAACCACCTCAGCACCGCTCAAGTCTCCCCGCGTCTGACGGGTGCAACATCTCTGTGGTGAGAGGAGCGGAGGGCAAGTCCCCCCCACCCTCCACCCAGCATAGCAAGGATGAGGTGACCATCATCGGAGGGGAGGGAGAGAGGAACCATCAGCCGTCCCGGCACCATCGCCCACAGAGGTGAGCTTTCTGTTGTTGTTATGATACAGGGTGGTCCTGAAGTTGTGTTCACCAGAAGTAATTTCGTACCTACTTTAAGGGCGGAAATAATAGACGTTTTTGTAATACCTCTGTGGCGCTAAGTCACGGATTGCGTACGGTGTAAGATAGGGAAAACCGACACTTAGCAAGGACTTAGGTTATTGATGTTGTCTATTAATTCCGCCCTAAGATTCGAAAAAGAAAAAATACGATCCTTTTGTTTTTGAGTTACTTTTATTTTGATGTCCGCCGCCTTATCGACTTTGCTACTGAGGTTTTTCTTAAAATATACAAGACCGCCTTGTTTTTAAAATCACAAGTTGTTTTCTTTCTTTTCCTGATGTCAAATTTTAAATTAGATTTTTAAATAATTTGAATAAAATTATTCGTACTTTTGAATATTCACACATAGTCTTGTGACAATTATTCTCATGACTCGTACAAAGGTGTGCATATCCAAAAGTTCTCAACCGATTCTCTTCAAATTTGTTTTAAATGGTAGAAGACTAGTTTTTCCTACATTTTAAGATATTTGGAGTTTCCACTGAAACCTTCAACCAGGTTAGATAACAAATAAAAATGTCTTGATATGGCTTTTTTTTAAACAAATGAATCAGATTGCCATAGGCAATAACCCCGCCCTTTAGATAGGACATATGTATAAGTATATATATTATATATTTTTTTTTCTTGTTTATTTTATTATTACTGTCAATTTTTATATTTAATTTTTACTATTATTTGTCTGTATATAACTTCTTTTAATAAAGAGTTTCTAAAAAAATAAAAAATAAAATAAATAAATGGTCCGCCCTTTCAGCCCCCCACATCATCGCCCGGCCCCCCACCAGCAGCAGCAGCCGGCGCCCTCCTACGCCTCCCCCACCCCCCACTACACCCCGGCCCCCGCCCCCGCCCCCTACCATGCGCCCCCCTCCATGCCGCCTCGAGAACCCCCGCCCGGGCTCACCCTGCCTCCACCCCCTGCCTTCCTGCCTCCACAGTACGCCTCCGTGCCCCCCAGCGCGGGGCCCCCCCCGGGGCCCTATCTGCCCCCCGCACATCACTACAGTAAGTCTTCTCACCCTTGGTTCATTGGACCTAAATTTTATGAATAAATACCAAAAGAAGTGAAGGAAGCTAAAGACCTTAAAATAGTCAAAAAATAAAATATTCAACTTGGTAAAAGAAAAATCACTTTTTTGAAATCAGGATTCTGAGGGCCGAATTATAAAACAGGAATGAGAGTTAATGATAATGATAAATGCCCGCAGAACGGGTATATATTGACGAGCCGAGTTCTATTTACTCAAATATTATTAATAAAAAAAGGATAAGAATAAACAAAGGTTACAAAAATACTAATAATAAATCAGAAGGGTAAACTAAAGTTCATAAAATATACCTAGAAAGTACAATAAAATAGAAAATTGTGAAATAACCACAACATATCAAATAAACTATCAAAAAAAAAAAAATAATAAAAAAAAAAAATAATAATAATAATAAAATAAAAAATAATAATAATAAATAAAATAAA
The DNA here is from genome assembly GCA_024516035.1 of Bactericera cockerelli. NCBI lineage: Eukaryota > Metazoa > Arthropoda > Insecta > Hemiptera > Triozidae > Bactericera > Bactericera cockerelli. The sequence goes on from CM044961.1 coordinate 12,250,044, forward strand.
ACAAAAGGATCTCTCAATGCGCTGTGATTGGTTGAAAACTCTGACTTGAGGGCGCGTCTGTCTTACCTTAACTCTAATCCTGTTTCATAATGTGGCCATGATTCGCTCAGAATTATTATGTGGTCACACACTCCATTAAATCCGAGCATTAAATGGAATTTGATCCACAAATTCAAGCGCTAAGTTGTTCACATTACAAATTCAAGATAATTTTTTTTTTAAAACAATTTTCACCAATAAAGTGGTAGGTTTTACTTTACAGAATAAAATGACAATAATAATGGGTACAGATGAAATTACAGATTGATGATACAAAATTCAATATTATAAAAAATGCTAGGTTGATTTTGTTTTCGCAAACTATCGTCCAGTTAAGTCTATTTTGATTCTTTAAACCTTGCTTCCTCCTCTTTGTCAATTTTGTGAGTTTCTTCCCATTCTTATCATCTATGTACCTAATTCTTTTCTTGCATCTTTTCTTGTCAATTGCCCGTTTTCTATCATCTATGTACCTAATTCTTTTCTTGCATCTTTCCTTGTCAATTGCCCGTTTTCAATTCAATTCTCTCTGCCGTTCACTGTCTTTGTGATCAACTTTCCTCGTCCTCTGTGTCCTTTCTAAATTTTATATTTTTGTTAGGTTACACGTACGCTATTACATCTAGCAATGAAGTGTGTTTTATGTTTAGCACTTGACATTTCAGTCTCTTTTTTTTAAATTTAAGTGCAAGTGTTGTAAAATAACTCAAAGATTAAATTCAACTCGTCAGTTGATGCTAATTTCCGACGAATATTATTTACCATAAGGTTATTTCTTCAGCACAAAAAGTAGGGAAAAAATATTGCGCGTATTGTTGTGGTTGTTGTTGTTGTAGACAGCCTGGCTACAGCTGAGGATTGATGGTCTCTATCCAGCTTTAGTTTACAAGTTGACTTGTTCTGAAGTATATATTTCTATATGCGATCAACGATCAACCCTTGGGAAACTGCAAGCTAGCCTTGCTTTTTCGGGTGGGCTAGTCTGTTCTCTGTTTATAAGTTCTCTAGCTAGGTCTTACTTTATTATTTTATTTTGCTTTCATAACTAAACATTTAATTTTAACTTTATATGACCTCTTCACAACTGTTGTATCTAGCGCAACATTACTAAGAGCCTCTTTTATACTATTGTCTGAGTGTAGTATCAAAAAATCTATTTTTGTAAGGAAAAAAAAAAAAAAAAAAAAAAATCTGCCACGGTCGTTAAATATAAATAGTACATACAATAATATTTTCATTATTTTTTTCCTACTATTTTAAATAAAGTTGTTTTGTTTGTAAAGTTTTTATTATGTCTCTGTCTGCCTCCTCCGGTGAATGACCCCCCTTGTTTGTCTCCCTCGTCGTACAGGCCATCCACCGCCCGCTCTGCTGCCCCCAGCCCATGTGTTGGGCGCCCACCCGCCCCCCTATGTGCCCCCCTTACACCAGGTCCCCCCTGCCACAGCGCCGTACGCGGACCGTCACACTGAAGGTATCTGTCCTTGTCTCTGCATGGGTCTCTTTCTGTCCTTGTCTCTTGCATGGGTCTCTTTCTGTCCTTGTCTCCCTGCATGGGTCTCTTTCTGTCCTTGTCTCTCTGCGTGGGTCTCTTTCTGTCCTTGTCTCTCTGCATGGGTCTCTATCTGTCCTTGTGTCTCTGCATGGGTCTCTTTCTGTCCTTGTCTCTCTGCATGGGTCTCTTTCTGTCCTTGTCTCTCTGCATGGGTCTCTTTCTGTCCTTGTCTCTCTGCATGGGTCTCTTTCTGTCCTTGTCTCTGCATGGGTCTCCTTCTGTCCTTGTCTCTCTGCATGTGTCTCTTTCTGTCCTTGTCTCTCTGCATGGATCTCTTTCTGTCCTTGTCTCTCTGCATGGATCTCTTTCTGTCCTTATCTCTCTGCATGTGTCTCTTTCTATCCTTCTCTCTCTGCATGGGTCTCTTTTTGTCCTTGTCTCATTGCATGGGTCTCTTTCTGTCCTTGTCTCTCTGCATGGGTCTCCTTCTGTCCTTGTCTCTCTGCATGGGTCTCCTTCTGTCCTTGTCTCTCTGCATGGATCTCTTTTTGTCCTTGTCTCTCTGCATGGGTCTCTTTCTGTCCTTGTCTCTGCATGGGTCTCTTTCTGTCCTTGTCTCTCTGCATGGGCTTTCTCTGGTTAATTGTCCGTTCATCCTTATATCTGTCTTGTCTAATTATTAATAATATAGCCTTATTTATACTGCCCCATTAAGACTATTAAGTCCCATTATTCCAGTAGTAAGACCAAGACGTATTATTTTGAGGTAAAAATCCTAAATGGGAGGATAACTTGTCATGACCCGGCTGGGTTTCGAACCCGCGACCTCTGGAAACTCTAGATTCACAGAGTACCGCCTTTACCACTGAGCTACCGGGACATTTTATACTTCTATTCTATATTTAGGTCTACCTGGGCCTCGCTCGATAAAGCATTCTCACTCTCAAAATCCCCCTTTCAACTGTCAAATTTCCTTCAAAATTTCTTCAATCAGAGAGTGTATTGGTTTGAGAGGGAGATTTGGAGAGATAGAGTGCTTTCTGGAATGAGAGGTCCTTCCTTTTATGTTCTATGCATGTTTTACCAAACTTCCTTTCCTGACTATTAGTCTTTATTTGACTCTCATTGTTTAGCTCATCCCGCCATTATGAATTGTCCATTCATGCTTCGTTTTTTCCCTCATGTTGTAATATAAGTTTGTTCATCCATGCATGCATTGTATGCCACATCTTTTCCGCTATTTTTCCATCCTTATCCGACTGTTAATTTGTTGATAAACACTTATTTCCCGACTGTTCATGTTAATTTTTATTTACCTTCTCCTCTTCGATTATTCTTTTTCCGGAAATCTTTTTTTTTAGCGCTATATGTCTAATTGTCTATTGATGCTAACTTATTAATTTTTTCTTTTATTTCTTTTTACCCTAGCAGTATTTTTGTACAAAGCCCAAGCACTTTTTCTGTGTCTTTAATTGCTCAACTTTTTTTTCATACAAATTTTTGTAGATGTATTTTACAACTTTTTCCTAGTGAAAATTTCTGATTTGGCTAGTATTTAACACGCACATTCCTGCTTATGTGGTTATCATAGGCCTTATTCTATCATACCACTTACAAAAATCTAAACCCTTTTTAATTCGCTTTGCTAGATGTAGTTATAAAATTTGAACCATTTGAACAGAACAAATTTCCAGGGATTAGAGGGTGAAATTCCTATTTGAATGATAGCTTCTTTTTTTTCTTTTTTTTTTTCAATTAGGCACTTTATCCAATTCGCCTCTGACAACACAAAGAGGCGTAAACAACATTTTCGAAATTTTACAGGAGAGCCAAAATGAGTTTTCTTGTGCATAAATTTTCTGTTCACGGTAGGAAAACCATCACTTCCCTGTACCCGTGAATGACCAATGACCATACGTTGCCAAATTTGATTATTTAACCGTGACTATCGATTTACGCCTATTTGATTTGTCCGAAAAAGAGAAAATGAGGGATACGCCTGATTTCAATTTTTGTTGTATCTTTTCTTTGGATTATAATTGGATTACGTCTATTTGTGAGAACAAAATATAGCACTAGTAGACTCAATTCAAGCAATAAAACCGATTTCAAAAATTTGTGGTTTACGCCTCTTTGTGTTGTCACAGGCGAATTATTCTATGGTCATTCGTGCCGTTTGACCACTTCTAGAGATATTAAGCACAACGAGGGCACGATTAGCTCAGTCGTAAGGGGTACTTGCTTGTCATGCAAAGGTCCTGGTTCGAATCCCAGAGACTACAAAAGATTTGTATTCAACATTGTTTACAGTTGTTTGTATACTGGAAACCTGAAGGTATCCTGACTTCCGGTGCGCTCGTGTTGACCCAGCACATAAATGGAAAGTATTTTGTCACTTGTCGCCGATCAGAGGGGAGATATACTACGGGATTGGCAATCTATAACCCAGACCACAAATTAACAGTAGCTGTTGTTTCATGGCTACGAAATAAAAAAGGCTGTGAAACACTCATCTTAAATAATAATAATTTGGTACCGGGAGTTTCACAAATTTTGTTTAATATTTTAATTTGCCACCGGGTGTTTCAGATGCCAGGAGACGCTACGATGACGCTAGATACGGGACGGACTCTCGGTACAGACGGCCCGATATTCCCTCAGGGTAAGTACCATTCACTATCAAATACAATATAATATCAAATACAAATACAATATAAGTGAGTTTGAAGAAATGTTTTACCTTTGAAATATATTTTAATATATTCAGTGAAGAATGACATATATGTGGATGAAAAAAAAAAAAATAAAAATATATATATATACTCGTATAATAGACACTATTGTAATGATATCATACTGTATCAAGGTTGGATGGCACAGAATGCTTCTGGCATTAGTTTCGACTGTTGGATTATTTTCAATTTTCACCAAAACGACCGATTTTATAGCCCAAAATCCTAATGAACAATAGAACATGTATACTAAATTTCAACTAGTTTGAAGTATACGGTCGGGAGTTATCGTGGAAAAGATAGACAGTCAAACAAAGGCCAAATCGTTCAGTAAAATGAACAAATAAAACTTTTTTGGAATAAATTAAGTACAAAATTACAATTTAAAAATAGATATTAACAATAACTAATTCTAGGTACTAATATTATTCCAATGCGGCGTGTTGCTGTCGTTCAGTACTCATTACAACAGAACCTCACTTAGTGAGGTCAAAAGAGACTACAGGATGCGCAAGCTACAACATGCACCACAAACGTTTACAGTAGCTGCTGCTTCATGCCTATAAAATAAAAAAAGGCTGTGAGAAACACTCATCTTAAATAATAATACTTAGGGTTTCACAAATTTTGTTTCATATTTATTTATTTTTTTAGAAACTCTTTATTAGTAGAACATATTTATATACAGACAAATAATGGTAAAAATTGACAATATGAATAATATAAACAAGAAAAAAAAAAAAAAAACAAAATATATATGTCCTAACTAAAGGGCGGGGTTATTGCCTGGTGGCAATCTCTTCCACCCAACCCTTAATTTTACCTCAAAAAAAGAACCTCATTCGCCCTTTCACTGCGTGCGGCCAACTAACAATTTGTTTCTCTCTGCAGCGTGATAGACGACACGCTGTCTGTGTTCAACGCCATCATGGGCAAGCGGGACGAGGCGAAGGAGAAGGCGGGGGGGAACAACAAGTCGTACTCCAGGTCTCCGGAGAGCAGGGGGGAGCCAGGGGGGGAGAAGAAGAAGAAGACTTCGCGCAGCCGGTCCAGGAGTCGCAGTGTCTCCAGGTGAGATGTCGCTTTAGCTCAGTGGTTAAGCGCTCGCTTGCCATGCGGACGGTCCCGGGTTCGAACCCCCGTGCCGACAAAAATTTGTAAAAACAAATATTTTTTTTTTTTAACAAGAACTGACGGGATGTATTCCCATTTATTACAATATTATTAAATTTATTACAATATTCTTAATTTGGTTACAATTGTTTGTCAGGGATACCTTCCGGTGCGCTCGTGTTGACCGAGCACCTAAATGGGAAGTATTGTGTCACTTTTCGCCCATCAGAGGGGAGGCATCCTACGGGATGGGTAGGCTACAAAACAGACCACAAGTAGCTCCTGTTTCACGGCTACGAAATAAAAAAGGCTGCAAAACACTCATCTTAAAAAAAAAATTCCTGCCCCGCTGGGAATCGAACCCAGGTCACCATGCGTACAATGCCTAGCGCGCTAACTCACTCTGCCACGGTGACTACTGATATGACCATGCAGTTGAAAGCGATCTTAAATTTTTGTTTAAAAAAACGCTTGCATACGAGTCTGCAACCATTGGGACATTTTCATCTTTACTATTCAAGGTCCAAAACCCAACTGACCAAATTTCGTATTGTGCGCATGACACATACCTTCTCTCTTCTCTCCCTCTACAATTCAATACTTCGCCATTGTGCGCATGACACACACTTTCCCTCTTCTCTCCCTTTACAATTCAATATTTCGTTACATAATATCGTTACATAATTTCGTTACATAATTTCGTCACATAATTTTGGTTATGTGCCAGAGCAAAGACATGAAAATGTCAAAAAAATACAGCAGAATCCCGCTCGCTCGAAATTCAAGGGGCATATGCACTGACCAACTCTTCAACCTAACGCCACGAAAAACTTCTGCTCTCCTCTCCTCTGTTTTGAACTAATTTTAACTTGATTGATAAAATTGGAAAACTGTGAACAAAAAAAAACAGGAGACAGAAGAGTCGAGAATTTTATGATACAAAAAAATTCTCTCGCTATACAGAGAAGAAATAGCGCCTGTATCTTGGGTACCATTCCAAGTGGTGTGAAGCTTGAGGAAATATTTTATTTGTTAAAAATATAGTACTGTTAATGTTTAAAAAAATCGAGTCAATGTATAAAATCAAAGTGTCTTTCACATGTATCAATTCTCCGTTAAGGTTGAGTTTGATATCTTAGAAAGGCCTCAACCATGTATCCTAAATTGATACTGCTACCTCAGAAAATCATAGGTCTGAGAAGCTTGTTCCGGACTTGCCATTGTTAATTTTAAATATTGGTCCAGTGGTGAAGTATAGGGAAACGACTGGTTTAAACTTAGAACCTTTTTATTAAAAACATTATTATTAAGTGTATTTTCTGTACTTAATCTCCCCCAATCTCGCATCAGCTGATCACAGATTAAGGATTTCTCCTCACGGCTTGTTCTTATTTCTCCTTCAATCTTAACCCGACGTTTTCGTCAGATCGAGATCAACGCCATTTTGTAATCAATTTGACTTTGAGGTTGACCTTCAGCAGATCTTTATTATTTGTTTATGTTTTCATAAATTTACATTGAATAAACTTTTTTGATTTTCTATCGATGACTAGGTTACTTTAAACCAGTTTAGGTATTAGGTTCTAGTTTGAATTTTGAGCCAGATTTAAGATTAGGAATTGTACAGGTATCAAAGTTCATTGTTGATAATGAAAGTACCTTTTATTAACATCCTCAATTTACATATTTCGCCGAAAATGAATGCATAATGTACAGAATGCTAGCTCGAGTTTCCCTTTTGCATTACCTTTATAAATCTCAAGTGTACATTTGTTCTACATCTGGAAAGCAAGACGCTGTGTAGTATAAGGACAATCACGTCTGAGAAATTCTCATGAAAAAAATCAAGGCAGTTTTCAATTTACAAAAGAGCACTGGTTCAAGCTGCAGTGATCGTTAACTCTGCTGTTTGTTGAATGCACCAAATTTTCTGAACAGTCTATGGAATAGTAACTTGATTTACATCAAAATTTGAGAAAAAGTAGGTAATGAAACTCTCGCAGAAATCTAAATAGTCATAATAAGGTATTCAAATAGTTCAAATTTCCAATTCTATGAAATATTCTTATCAATCCTTATCAGTAATCTTTATTAATTTATTTACATTTCGCTGTGAGAAGCTAGCCCTTAATTTAAGTTTCTCTGATATTATCGCTAGAGCGCGTCGAGGCGTTCTGATCTCTACAGATCGAGATTGGGGGAGATTAAGTACAGAAAATACACTTATTGTAGTTGTAGCCAGCTTGGGGGATTGATGGTCTCGATATAATTTTAGTTGAAAAGTTGTCTTGTTTTGAAGCACATATTTCTATGTGCAATCGACCATCATGAGAACTTGGGCTTTTTCTTTATAAGCCATTAAACCCTTAGGGAACTACAAGCCAGCCTTGTTTGTTAGGGTTGGCTAGTCTGTTCTCTGTTTCTCTAGCGAGACACTTTCCTGTTTAACGTTTATTTATTTTATTTTTATTTTTTTAGAAACTCTTTATTAGCAGAACATAATTATATACAGACAAACAATGGTAAAAATTAAATATAAAATTGACAGTATTAATAATATAAACAAGAAGAAGAAGAAAAAAAAATACGTTTACGTTCTTCAGCCAGAGAAACTCATGATTAAACTCATTTCTTGTCCACAGAACCAAAAAGTCGCCGCGCTCTGTGTCTCGATCCCCGTCGCCCGGCGGAAAGGGCAACAAAAAGTCGCGCCGCTCTCGTTCAAGGACGCCGAAGCGATCCCGCTCAAGGTCACCGATGCGGTCGCGCTCAAGGTCACTCAAACGAACGCGCTCAAGGTCGCGCTCTCCCATGCAGAGGTCATCGCTCTCTCGGTCAAGGTCACGGTCCCGAAAGCGGTCCAGCCACCATCACAGGTCGCGCTCCCGCAGTCCCCTGGACTACCACCATCGGGGCGGCAGCTACTCGTCGAGGTAGGTTCGAATCCCGTGGGTGGAAAAAAATTTGCGAGTGTTTTTTTTTTTTTTGTCGACCATTTCGTACAGTTGAACCTGCCTATAAGGCAATATCCTTTCACAGATTGTTGTGTTTATATATTGACATTTGTAAATATTAAACAGATTTAATCAAGTTTTATTTACAAAATATAGTATATACAATTTACAAGAAATAAAGTTGAAATTATTAAACAAAACTTGATCAAGGGCGGTGCTAATGGCTACAAATAAGACTAGCTCCGTTAATAAACACCCGTTTACCGGGCTTATTATTATTAATTCAATTTCCTTTTTCTCTTATATCCAGGTTCTACTGTACTTTTTTCTAATGCCCAAAGCTCTGTTTACGTTTTGTCCAAGTGAGCATGACGAGAATGTAAGCCCGGAAATTTTAAATGGGAAGCATTGCAAAGCCTTGGCAATACTTCCCATTTAAAGGATGAGTGAAGCTTGAAACGTTGCGCAACGCTTTGTTTCGAATTTTAAATAGGAAGTGTTTCAAAGTGTTGCGAAGTCAGTTTGGTTTTTATCTCATTTGATACTTAAGAAAGAGTGGAGCATGAACCGTTGCGAGACAAAATGTTCCACTCATTGCACTCAGTGGGATCCGGGCTTAAGCAGTATTTTAGAGAAATAGTGATAAAGAAATTTCGCAGTGATAAAGAAATTTCGCAGTGATAAAGAAATGAGTCAGGTGAGTGAGGTGTTTGTTTACATTAGTGGTCATGCCCACTTCCCTGCTCACTTCGGCTGAAGGTAAACCCACCCTAAGAGCTTTCGAAAGTGTTCCAGTCGGTCAGTTTTCCTTTAAATTTGCGAGTTGAACACACAAGTCTGATCAGAAAGTCACTGGGCATTCGATTTTTTTTAACCAATTTTGGGTTGTCCAGATTTGGAAACAACGGTTGATTTTGGTTGTTGGTCTAATAGAAATGTTTTTTTTTTTTCTCTCACAAATACTTCTTTCATTGTTTTGTTTGTTTGCAAATTTGTGGGTTTCTGTTTTTAACACTGGTAAAAAATGTGTGACACTGACTTAATACAACCATCAATTTCTTTAGCACAACAATTGTTTTGATCATAATCTGGGAATTTATTTGCCATGCACGATGTTTTTCATTGAGAATGCAATGTGTAATTCAGGAGTCGGGTTTAAATACACAGATATGTATATTAAATTTGATAACACTGCTTTCTCAAGGAGCTAATATTGACTCAATTTTGTTTGTACCGCAAACAATATAAAGTGTTGTATGCACTTATTTGCACTACAGAAGAAAAACATTTGCAGATTTTATTTTACAAATAAATTTCAGTATACAGTAAATCTCAACGGATAGGTTTACCTCATGTTACATTTTTCGCCCCCACAATTTTCTCTTGTTGTGTTGTTCCGGCCATTTGTGCTAACTTGTGTCTTTTGTTTCTCTTCTTCTTCTTCCTTGACTTTCTCAACCACCTCCATTTATCTCTTCCTCCCTCCCATTCCTACACCTTTCTCTCTATTGTCGATCATGTTCCTCCTTCCACTCTCTTTCTCTACCACTATCTTTTCCTCCGCCTATTCTTACTCTCTATCCATCCATCCACCCTTCTTTCCCTCCTTTTCTCTCTCTTTCTATTCTTCACTCCACCCATTTCCTCTATTTTCTTCGACTGTTGATTCAACATGTTCCCATCACTCCTCTCAATCCACCTCCGTTGTGTTTCCTTGTCCATCCTCTCTTTCTCTTCATTTCCACCTTCAACGTTGTGTTGCCGTCTTCGACAATTCCTTTCCTCCTCCACCGCCTTGTCTTGACTCCATCAACCCCCATCATCTATTTGAACCCCCATCTCCCGCTTGTCCTCCCACGCCCCTTCTGTCCTTTGGTCCCCCTCTCATCTACTGTTCATCCTCCCTCCCCTCTGCCTCCATCTCGCCTCCACTATTTCAACCCCCCACATGTCCTGCCACTCCCCTTCTGTACTTGGGTCCCCCTCTCATCTACTGTTCATCCTGCCTCCATCTCGCCTCCGCCCGCCCATCAGGTCCCGCTCCCCCTACCCCCCGCCCAGCTACAAGGACCGCGACCACTACCGGCACCCCCCGCGCTCCCCCCGGGACGGGAGCTTCAGTCCGCCCCCCCATGGGGGACGGGGCTCACCCCCTCCTGGGTACAGGACGCCCCCGCGTCGCCGCGGAGACCGCAGCCCCCGCGACAGGTGAGTAGTCGACCGACCGCGGGTTCTTTTCCTGTGCCTGGCCTATCTTTGGGCGAAACTTCTTTTTTTTTTCTGTCTTTCCAAGAACATCGCTATTTTCTGTCTTTCCTGGAAAATCGCTTGTCTCTGTCTTTAGTAGTAGATCGCTATTTTCTGTCTTTCCTAGTAAATCGTTCCTTTTTTATACGTTCTCTTCTCTCTTTTTCTGTTTATACTGACTGATACCTTTGTCATTCTTTTCCTGTACCTGGCGTCTCTTTGGTCGAAACTTCTTTTTTTTCTGTCTTTCCAAGTAGAAGATCGCTTTTCTCTGTCTTTCCTAGTAGATCGCTATTTTCTGTCTTTCCAAGTAGACGATCGCTTTTCTCTGTCTTTCCTTGTACATCGCTATTTTCTGTCTTTCCAAGTAGACGATCGCTTTTCTCTGTCTTTCCTAGTCGATCGCTATTTTCTGTCTTTCCAAGTAGAAGATCGTTTTTCTCTGTCTATATTCAACATCTATACCTACGATGTAAAATATTTAACTAAAGCCTCTAGTCTCAAGATGTTCGCTGTCGACAGCTGCATTGTCTCAGTTCACAAAGACCCTATAACTGCAGTTAAAAATGCGCAAAAGGACATGATAAACCTCCAGAAGTATTTTTATAATAATCATATTTTCCTTAATCAGACCAAAACAGAAGCTTTAGCGATGGGTTACATGTGCAAGAGAATCAATATGGACGAACACAAAATAATTTGTCACTCCCGCCAATGCCTCTACGATAAAACGAACGATACCTCCTCTTCATGTACATCTATTGATTATAAAGATGAAGCGAAATATCTTGGTGTATATATTGATAATTCCTTCCAAATGAAACAACATGTATATAATATTTGTAAAAAGTTACGAATTATAAAGTATAAACTAAATAAAATAAACGCCCAAACTCTCCCCTGACCACCAAAAAGACTATATACTTTTCCTTAATTGATTCAGTCTTGAGATACGGGGTCACCTTATATACATATGCTCCACAGTACATCTTGAGCCCTTTGATCACTCAACAAAAGCAAATAAAGAAACTTTTACTCCACCAATCAAATGTCGACTGCCTAACCCCAGATGAACTGTCGAAATTCACGCTAATCTATTCCAACTTTTTCAAAAAATCATTTCGACAACATATTCATCAGCCGTACACTCTGAGGCACCAGGCGTTCAGGCGGATCAGAGTTAACACCATAAGATTTGGAAACAGGAGGCTAGAATATTGTATTCCCAGGTTACTTGACGATTACTGTAAATTATTCCTAGAAGAAAAAGATAAATACAAAATAAAAGAAAAATTAAAACTAAGTATTTTAGAAAAGAGAACATAATATTAGGCAGCTATTTTATATTAAAATATTAATATCATTTGAATATTTAAGTTTACATGTATAATAATATATGAGTACTGAATAATAATGCAAGTATCACCTATCACGGTATTTCATAATGATAGGTATTACATAATGAGTAGCGAAGAGGTGAGGTCCATTATTATAAATTAATAGTATAGCACATCATATATTATGTACAGTTACACTATATTTTAGTATCTTTTATCATAGATGTTTTTTCACTATAAAGATTTATGTAAAATAGTAGAATTTTAACATCAGGTTATGAGAAGGTATGACTGGCTATATTTAACAATGCAAAAATAAAATGAAATTATAAGGATAAGTTGGTACCACTAAGAAGCAGTTATCTGTAATCTATTGTAATTTTTATAGATAAATTGGAAAGAGAGATTCCCCATTATAAGTTAGCACTTAGCTTAGGGGAATTATGTTGTAAAAAATAATAAAATAAAACAATTTATAATATTATCAATCAATCAAAAAATTTCTTAGTAGATCGCTATTCTCTGTCTCTTTTAGTGGATCGCTATTTCCTGTCTTTCCTAGTAGATCGCTATTCTCTGTCTCGCTTAGTAGATCGCTATTTCCTGTCTGTCCTAGTAGATCGCTATTTCCTGTCTTTCCAAGTAGAAGTTCGCTTTTCTCTGTCTTTCCTAGTAGATCGCTATTTTCTGTCTTTCCAAGTAGACGATCGCTTTTCTCTGTCTTTCCTAGTAGATCGCTATTTTCTGTCTTTCCAAGTAGACGATCGCTTTTCTCTGTCTTTCCTAGTAGATCGCTATTTTCTGTCTTTCCAAGTAGAAGATCGCTTGTCTCTGCCTTTCCTAGTAGATCGCTATTTTCTGTCTTTCCAAGTAGAAGATCGCTTCTCTGTCTTTCCTAGTAGATCGCTATTTTCTGTCTTTCCAAGTAGAAGATCGCTTGTCTCTGTCTTTCCTAGTAAACCGCCATTTTCTGTCTTTCCAAGTAGAAGATCGCTTTTCTCTGTCTTTCCTAGTAGATCGCTATTTTCTGTCTTTCCAAGTAGACGATCGCTTTTCTCTGTCTTTCCTAGTAGATCGCTATTTTCTGTCTTTCCAAGTAGACGATCGCTTTTCTCTGTCTTTCCTATTAGATCGCTATTTTCTGTCTTTCCTAGTACATCGTTCTTTTTTATACGTTCTCTTCTCTCTTCTTCTGTTTATACTGACTGACTGATACCTTTGTCATAGTGGGGCAAAAATAAGTCAGCGTACCTCAAGACGGAGTTGCACTATGGTCCGACTTATTAAACAAGTGTCTATTCTCTGTTTATATTTCTCTAGCGAGACACTGGTCTTCTCCATGTTCAAAGTCCCCCAGCCAGACGTTATCCTTACATTGCTCTCAGAACAAAAAGAAATAAACAATCCTCTTCTCTTTCGTGTCCAGTTTCTGCTTCAAACATTTTGTTCCATTTTTCCTTCTTGGACACGTGTCCATTTATCTAGTTGCTGTCCGTGTCCTTTTTTTTCTCTCTCCCAGAATGTTATTGTTTGCTTTCGTTGCATGTGTCCACTTGCGTTTGTTTTGCTTTCTCTCTCTGTGTTTTTTCTCCCGCTTTCCTTTTTTTCCTTGCACGATCTCAAGTTATATTCATTTATTTACCGGGTGATTCCGAATAGTTAAGTCTTTACAGTTACATATTTTACTTTCACTTTGAAAATGCAATTCATATCTATATATATTATGTATATATTTTTTTTTTACAGATAATATATTTCTGCCGTTTGCAATCCAGAGGGCAAAGTACTCAGAATACTTAGCAATTTCCTCTCTGAATTACAAGTGACATTTTTTGGACATAAATTATAGACGAAATTGGTTGAGGAATCTCTACCAGGAGATGACATTTTGACTTATAAAGGCATTTATTGAGTCATTTCAAAGCAATTTTTTTGAAGAGATAGGTGAATATTTTTCTAACTTCGGAATATTTAGGATCCGTTTCATTGTTAATTTGTAAATCGAAGTCAAGGCTTGAATTTTTCTATGTGATGGAAAAATCTTAACTCTCTGGTTAGTTTTAGAATTGAGTGTTTATAATTATAAATCCTTTTTTATTCAATTTCCTTTTCGTTCTTATTTCCTGCAAGTATTTGGAATTCGTGTCAGAGTATTCTGGCGATCTAGGTGTATTTAGTTGTGGTATACAAATTTATGCGCCTTGGTCTATTTATTTAATTTCGAAGAATATTTTCTTCTCCTTAGTTTTGCATGTTTTTTTTGCGTCTTTCCTCTCCCCTCTAGCTTCACTTCCTTCACCATCATTCCTCCCTCCCTCCCCCATCTCATCTCTCACTCCCTCCCCATCCCTCTTCTTCCCCCTCCCTCACCCAGCCCTAGGAGACTCCATACCAGTAGACTTGAGCAGGTACTGAAATAGCACCGAGTATTTGCTTGTTCAGCAAGATGGTGCTCTGTTGTCTCTTTTTTTTTAATTTCGTTCAAATTAAATGAGTAGATAAATAATATTGACCACTCCCGTAGACTATATAAAGAAAAGCATGATAATTATCAACAGCATGATAATAATTATCAACAGCATGATCACTGATTTACCTTCCTCTCACAGCCTTGCATGGTAATATTTATCAAAGTTATGTAAGTAGTCACCGTGGCCGAGTGAGTTTGCGCGCTAGGCATTGCACGCACGGTGACTTGGGTTCGATCCACAGCGAGGCATGGTTTTTTCTGCTCTGTACTTGCGTGTTCGGGGTCCACTCATACCTCATGAGCAAAAATGATTAGCTGCTTTAATGTTAGCAGCGACCAGTGGCGGAATTGTAGGCAAAAATAAGATATTGGGATATTGAAAATACGGAAAAGTCCTATAATTCTGCGTCCTATACTAAAATTGTGATATAATAACACAAAGAAACACATTTACTTTTATTATTTATTTATATCCAAGTTATGTATATTCTATTATTATGATCGTTCATATTGTTCTGTACATGTTAATTTCTATGTCATAAGTGTCATGTCATAGTGGACCTCTAGCTCTATCGATAATGGCGGGCGGACTTGTAACCCGGAGGTCCGTGGTTCAAGTCCCTAGTAAGGCTTGAGTTCAAGAAATTGTTATGTTACCATTGTGAATAACATATTCGGTTTTGTCACGGTAGCTCAGTGATCAAAGTGTCTGTCTGGTAATTCAGAGGTCGTAGGTTCAAAATGACCACATTTCGAACCCGCGACCTTAGTAGAAATAAGGCAACCGACATCAGTAGCTTGATCGATAAGGTGTCGGACTTGTACCCTGGAGGTCGGTGTTTCAAGGCCCGGGTTCAGCGAAGATTTAGTAAAGCGAGTTTGAATAGTTGTGACATCACGAAAGTGATTAACACAAATATGATAACCTTTTCTTTATAAATAAGGCGACAGTCAATAAAATGTGATACCTTTTGTATCATTTATTATTCTCTGCGTTATCTTTATATTATCTGTTCTATCCACAGACTGTGCGAGCCACGGAGGCTATCATAAAATAGTAAAATAAATTAAAAAATAGAAATTGAAAATACTAAATACTTGCCTTATTATATACAATTACATACATACCTTGTTTTATACTCATTTCTTCATTGCAATTAATAATTATGTCATTTTTTAAACTTTAGATCTATGTAAGTAGTAGAAGAGAGCTTACCATCTCAGAAGTTATTTTATTAGCTTAGGTGGTAGTCTAAAAGTGTATTTTCTGTACTTAATCTCCCCCAATCTCGATCTGTAGAGATCAGAACGCCTCGACGCGCTCTAGCGATAATCAGAGAAACTTATATTAAGGGCTAGCTTTATTTACAGTGAAATGTAAATAAAGATTACTGATAAGGATTGATAAGAATATTTCATAGAATTGGAAATTTGAACTATCTGAATACCTTATTATGACTATTTAGATTTCTGCGAGAGTTTCATTACCTACTTTTTCTCAAATTTTGATGTAAATCAAGTTACTATTCCATAGACTGTTCAGAAAATTTGGTGCATTCAACAAACAGCAGAGTTAACGATCACTGCAGCTTGAACCAGTGCTCTTTTGTAAATTGAAAACTGCCTTGATTTTTTTCATGAGAATTTCTCAGACGTGATTGTCCTTATACTACACAGCGTCTTGCTTTCCAGATGTAGAACAAATGTACACTTGAGATTTATAAAGGTAATGCAAAAGGGAAACTCGAGCTAGCATTCTGTACATTATGCATTCATTTTCGGCGAAATATGTAAATTGAGGATGTTAATAAAAGGTACTTTCATTATCAACAATGAACTTTGATACCTATACAATTCCTAATCTTAAATCTGGCTCAAAATTCAAACTAGAACCTAATACCTAAACTGGTTTCAAGTAACCTAGTCATCGATAGAAAATCAAAAAAGTTTATTCAATGTAAATTTATGAAAACATAAACAAATAATAAAGATCTGCTGAAGGTCAACCTCAAAGTCAAATTGATTTCAAAATGGCGTTGATCTCGATCTGACAAAAACGTCGGGTTAAGATTGGAGGAGAAATAAGAACAAGCCGTGAGGAGAAATCCTTAATCTGTGATCAGCTGATGCGAGATTGGGGGAGATTAAGTACAGAAAATACACTTTAAGATTAATTTATTGTAAAAAATATATGAAAATTAATGCTCAACATCTTCATGTTCTGAATGTCCCCAGATATCGCAAGGACTACTCGCCGCCCTCCGCTCCCCCGGCCGGCTCCTACTACTCCCCCGCCCCTCCCCCGCTGGACGGCCCTGAGGAGCCCCCCTACCACCACCACCGCTCCCGCAGTGCGGAGCGGAGCCACCCCGGGCGGCCCAGGGGCGGCTACCAGCACTCCCGCAGCCGGGACAGGGACCACGGGCCCCCCTACCGAGGAGACCGCTACGGCGACTTCGGCCCGGGCGGCGGCGATCGGAACTATTCGCGAGACTTCGGCGGGCCGCACAGAGGCCGCCCGTGGCGCGGCCGAGGAAGAGGCCGCGGCGGCCGGTACGATGGCGGCCCCCCGGGCCAGAACTACAACAATGGCGGCAACTTCGATCGAGGGGCACCCCAGGGCCCCGGCGGGTTCCCGCCCTTACAGCAAGACAGGTATTTATCTCTCCCCCCTCTTGTCTCCATTTTGTATTCCAACTGCCGAGAATCTTATCTAGTCCATCTGTATTTTTTACTCGTTAATTTTATATTCTTATATTTTTGCTCACTGTTTATGGCGCGAAAGAAAACAATCTTATGTTTTCCTCCGCAACCTTCGTATGCTCTTTTTTATAAATGCATTATTATTCATAGTTAAACCTCTGATATTTGCCCAGTATAGCTTTGTCTGGCATACACTATAAGACCAACTGTTGATCTTGCTCCTTGGGATCATCTCATGGACCTAAATGGCTTAAACTGAAACCTTCGGGAGTGTTCAACGTTTTTTTAAAAGTTCAATGTAATTTTTGAAACAACAAAGGGTAAAGAAATTTACCGAAATTAGATTGTCAGTGGATTGCATTCCCGAAAATTGTGGGTAGTAATAATAATAAGATTTATTTAAACATTTAGTGATAAAAATCCCTTTAAGTACTGTTGTACTTTTAGGCACATTTTTTTCTTTTCTTTTATCTCTTATTTATTTTTGTTTGTTGTTAGTAGTATCTCAATTGATAAGTTTGCAATTAAGGTCAATTTTGACCTATTCTGAGTGAGCTCCGAAATTTTGTCATAGAAAGTATTGTTAGACTCTCGAGCTTTCGCTATCTTTTCCATTACCTGACTGGAGAGAGGGCTTTAGCATTGAGAAGGTTTTCCTATCGCGAAATGAAAACAGAAAATAAGACCGGATAGAAGAAGTGCAGAAATACATATGTCGAGGAACCTTTACCCGGCGAGGGAATCGAACCCGCGATCAATAGGCTCAACGGGTTAGGGAGCTACTATCCCTTTGGCCCCACCAGTTTGAATAAATGCAGGATTCGATTTTTACAATACCGTTATATTTTATCGCCATTGGACAAATACTCAGTCATTTAAGTAGAAGTATATTATTATTTTAAAGTGCATTGCAATACAGGTGTTGGCTTTACAAAGTTACTCGGCCAAAACACACTTACATAGTTTTCACTACAAATAATTTTGAAATTGATGTATCTCTAGGCATTTTTTTTCTTCTCTAGGACATTTAATGTCATTAATTTTTACTATTGGTGAATTCGATTATTTATTTGGTTCTTTATTTTTTTTTAAATTGATGACCTTATGAAGAAGTGATATTTATTTTTTATTCTCGTTATTTAGTTTTAATTCAAAGAAAAAGACTGACCTGAACCATTTTCCATGTATGGAAATGTTTGTTGTTGTTGTTGTTGTTTTGTAGCTACGTGAGGTACGCCAACGTGTTGTGATGGTCTCTTCACCGGGTTAGTTGATAAATTTATCAACTGTGCAATCTTCACCTACAAAAGAAAATTTATACTCTAGACTGTAGAGTTTGATCTTTTATACATACCTTGTTTTAACTAGTGTAATTGATATCTGATAATTACTTGCTTATTATTCTCATCTATATTCTAATTAAAAATCGTTCCGTCTTAAAGACGTTGTGAATCTTCGATATCTACTGTGATTAAAAAAAAGCATATAAGAAGTAATAATACTAATATCGTTTCCATGAGAAAGACTAGGTAGCTTTTCTCACGGTGGTGCCAGGATTGTAAACACATCGAGATCCTTGTGTAAAATAATAATGAATCAGGGGAAGTGCCGTGGACCAGGAGAAAAGAGAAACAATTAATTTTGTACTGCCGAGAATCTATTTCATATGTATTTATTAATTTTTTTCTCAATTTTAATATACATTTTTTTCAACAAGAAATAATTAATCATCAAAAATCTACTAGATCTAAGAGTCATAATATTATATTGTAATTTTCTTTGATTGAAGTAACAGGCGACATCAAATCAGTATTTTATTTTAAACAGAGACTCGCTATGGCCGACCAAAGAGGCAATGTGGCGGCTATACTTGGCACATTGCCTGTCAACCAAGGGCTCGATGAGGCTTTTGTACTGTGATTTAAAAAATAAATAAATGTTTTAAAGAAGGTGTAATTTTCTTTTATTCAAGTAACAGGCGACATCAAATCAGCATTTTATGTATTGTTACTACTTAAACAACAGTTTCCAACTTATGTTGGAAAAATCTGGTGTAAACATCACACGACTTTCCTTATCTCCCAAAAAGGAGTCGAATTCCGCCACTGGTGACTGAACGGTAACAGATAACTAAAAATCAATGCCAAATTCGTGATCAGCACTTCAAAATCATTTAATTTGATATGTCACAACCCCCATCTAGGATGAATAATAAAAAAGTTAGTCCAATCGGGTCCCCTTACAATACCGGTAAATTGGGGCCGGTTTTCCAAAAAGTTAAAGATATCAAAAAATGATCAGAGTGAACCCCTATTATTTTTTTAATTTGAGAAAATGTTGTTCTCTAACTTTTTTTGTATCTTTAACCAATTCAAAGAAGCGGTGCTTGCGGCCAATATTTGCGGCCCTGCGGCCGCAGAATGCGGCCGATTTCAACCAAAAGTTTCATGGTTCGTCTGGTGTATAAAATTAATTACCATAACCAAATTTCAAGTCTCTAGCTCTTACCGTTCTTGAGATATCCTGTTCACACACACACACACAGACACACAGACACACAGACACACAGACAGACGCACGGACCAATGGCTGAAAACCACTTTTTTGGTATCCTGAGGCTATGATTCGTCCAGAAATGTGAAAAGCTGGGTAGGTCAAATTTTAGACGAATACAATACTTTCCTTATTATAGGATAAGGAAAGTAAAAAATCCTTCATGGTAAGATTTGAGGTGACATTAAGGTGTTATCGGTTTTTTTATCGTTTCATTAAGACTGCTGGATAACTGAGAATTTTCAACATTCATACTACGTATTATCTTCAATTGTTGATACATATAGAAGAAACCATACTACGTATTATCTTCAATTGTTGATAAAATTAGAAGAAACTTATTTTTCTTCATTGAAGACAGTTGAAATGCATGTCTCTCGTAAATTTTGAATAGAGTTTTCTACGAAATGAATGACTACTAAATTTTGAACATCGTTTTCTTCAGGAAGTCGTCATGAATTTTGAAGATGACAGTCCTTAAATAGATCTTCGTGAATTTTGAAGTTGGTTTTCTTCGAAGTCACTAGGTAGAGAATTTTTCTTTTTTGAGTGACTGAAGGTGAGAAAGTCAGAGAGTGTGACAAAATGTTAGAGTGGGTGAGTGAATGTGGAAAAAGAGCAAGAAAGAGAGAAAATGAACGAGGGAGGGTGTAAGCGTGCCTTCAACGAAGTTGAACAAGAGGTGGGGTGGGGCTAAGAGAGTCTTATTATTATTAAATAATAAATTACCTACTTTATATTTTATTTCTTCGTGTTTAGTTTTAACGCGAGAGAAATCTCAAGGAAGAGAGGCGGGTTGCATAATTTCACCCTCCAGTTTCTGAAGGCGGGATTGAGTTCTTATTTATTCTGAGAGTCTGGGGACCCATACTAACCCATCTCTTTCTACCTTACCCTTCTCACTCTCTCTTTCTCTCTCTCTTCTCTCTCTTTCTCTCTTTTTCTCTCTTCTCTCTCTCTTCTCTCTCTCTTCTCTCTCTCTTCTCTCTCTCTTTCTCTCTCTCTCTTCTCTCTCTCTCCATCTCTCTTCTCTCTCTTCTCTCCTCACTCACTCACTCTCTCTCTCTCTCTCTCTCTCTCTCTCTCTCTCTCTCTCTCTCTCACACCACTCACTCCAATTTTTTTCTTTTTTATGGATGAAAATATGATCTGTTAATCATAAAAAGATAGTGTACTAAGCAGACTTTGGAGTGAGAGAGAGAGTGATAGAGAGATAGAGAGAGAGAGAGAGAGAGAGAGAGAGAGAGAGAGAGAGAGAGAGAGAGACGCAGGGAGAGAGTTAGGGAGAGAGAGAGAGAGAGAGAGAGAGAGAGAGAGAGAGTGTTAAGTAAATAGGGGGTGGTGGGTAAATAAGTGGTGGGTAAGTTATGTGCAACACGTACACAGTAAGTACAGCGGAAAAGAAAATGTAATTTTATATTCTAATATCGTACAACATAACTTGTCTTTTGTGTATTATTTAGGAAATTATAATGCTGCTGTTGGTGTACAATATTATGAACTACCTGTAAAAACACTTGTTTTTCAAAATGTAAAAGTAAGCACAATTCTTTTTATTAGATACAAGCGAATTCTTTTTGTGATTTATGATTACAAATAATAACAAAATTCCATTTTTGAGAACATGTAAGATCCTGTCACAATAGATCTAATTAGGTCGCATTGTTAATTGTAAGGGTTTCACTGAAAACCCTGCAACCAGGTCAGATAATAATAATACGATCCTGTTGGAAATTCTCTAAAAAATTAACAGGTTAATCCGAGTAGTAGGTTTGTGAGTTTCCTGCGAATAGAGGGTAAAACCCCCGTCGTGATATGATCACGTAGTTGAAAGCAATGTTAACTCTAAAAAAGAGCGCATTATATAGACTGTGATAGACCCATTATAAGGCAGGCTGTCCCTGGCTGTCCCAGGCTGTATCTCAAGAACGGCTGAAAATATAGAAAAAACGCTAAAACCCATATCCACAAGACATACCATTTCATATGAGATTTTAAATTTGGTCACTGCTCAGCCTGACTGGGGCAGAGTACTAAATTTTGTTGCTGAAACTAAATCCACCAAAAAATTAAGGAGTACAGGTTTTTGCGTTGTTTTGTATTTTCAGCCGTTCTTGAGATACGGGGGTGGGGTGGTACTTTATGGACACCGTATACATGGAATTTACAAAGTGAAATTATTTAAAACAAAACTTGATCAAGGGTTGTGTTAATGCTTACGGTCTCTTCCATGTACAGTTTGAATCTACTACCTTTAAGTAGGACTTAGTGATGAAAATTGAATTTCATTTTTCTGTGAATCCATAAATTAAATTTACTTTAAATATTTTACCTAGAACCTTGCAAAGATGAACTTGCAGTATTTTTTTTTTGTAATTTAGTAATTTGTTTTTTTGTAATCTTTTGTACCTTTTTTGTCTATTCATTATTGAAGATATTTTTGTTGTTGCATTTTTCACGTGTTATTTTAAGTACGTTAACTTTAAGTCCTATTACTATTTTATTGTACAAGCTACCCGTATAAATATTGTAACTTATTTGCTCTAAATACAGAGCCTGCTTCATACAAATATGTGACATATCAAATGTAACTTCCCTCCATGTGTTACAGTATTATTATTATTATCATTATTTAATACTTTATTGGTAAACAACCTGATAATACTTTATTGGTAAACTATATGATAATATTTATTGGTAAACTAAGGATACATTCTGCAACAGAGTACATGAAATAAAAAGAACACAATAGAATATGTAGTGAACCAAGGGGCGGGGTTAAAGCCTGTGCTTTCTCTTCCACCGAACTCCAACTGAATTTGTGTTATGAAAGTTAAAATACTCGTAGGACCTTTGGAAGGCAATTAAAGTTTACTTGATAAATGAGTTAAAGTATCTACAAATATTTTTTTTTTTGTACCTAATTTTTCACTTGGTTCTTGTTTTAATTATGTACTTTTACATACATACTTATACATCTTATATATACATAGCTCCTTTTATTTCTTATATACATACATAGCTCCTTTTATTTCTTTTTACTTTTCTCTCTGTGATATTTTTTGTTTCCGAATCATAATTATGGTAGCTATATGTTGTTTTTATTATTATCAACTTTTCAAAGTTTCTATGTTTTTTCTTTGCTCTATCGATTCTGATTTCATTTTATTTCTACATATTTATAACCTCCGTTTTTCATTTGTGTTCCAAGTTTTATTACAGTTCAAAACCATGTGAGATATTATTTTTACTCTTTAATTATTTATTGAAATAACTACTGTATTTAATTAAATTTAATGTAATTTAAATAGGAATGAATTTAAAACATACTCTCGCACATCCTTGCTAACTGGTTTAATATTTCCATTAGAAAAGAAAATGAACTCATGGTTATAACTTTTGTGCAAAGATCTTGCGAACAAAAAAAGCCATTTCATAGTTCTTGCTCACACATAATTATATAAGGTACTGGTGAGTCTCATGATAATTCTTTTTTGTTCGGTCGTTCGTTCGAACGATAACTTCATTCATTCTCGACAAACAGGAGACATGTTTTCTTCAGCATAACTTAGTTACCATCTCATCATATAATACGACATGGCATAATTCAATGAAATAATTCATAATGTTTTTCAGTCATTCTTCTAACGCATGGCCTGTGTTTCATTAAATATTTCCATTGACAAATGTGAAAACGCCAAGTGTTGAAAATGCTCATATCTGAAAGCGAAAAAGCCGAGCGTGAAAAATTCTTTCATCGCTGTGTGCAGAAAAAGTCAAGTGTTTAAATCAACCACCACACAACTCAGAAAACGGAGTAGGTCAAAGACTTTTAATTTGCAAAGTTGTACATTAAAATAATTGCCAACACGTTCTCTCTGTCTCTTTCCTCCCCTCCTCTCTCTTCTCCCTCCCTACACCTTTCCTCCCCATCTCTCTTCCTTCGTTCTCTCTCTTTCTTCTCTTCTTGTATTCTCACTTCTCTTCTCTCTCTGGTAAAACAAACGGCCCCATCAGTTACCATACCCGTAAAGAACAAGGTGGCTATATTGAGCAGATAGTCAGAATTTTTATTCCGTGTAGACTGTAAACAAAGCACGTCTCTCGCTTGTGGTCTGTGTTGTAGCCTGTCCATCCCGTAGTATGCCTGCCCTCTGATGGGCGAGAAGTGATAATACTTCCCATTTAAGTGCTGGGTCAACACGAGCGCACCGGAAGGTATAACCAAATTTTAATACAAATTTTTGTCGTTTGCGGGGATTCGAACACGGGATCTTCCGCAAGCAAGCAAGTGCTTAACACTGAGCTATTCTTTTATCAACTCTCTCTCTTTCTCTATCTATCTATGTTTTCTCTTATAATATTCTCTCCTTCAGTTTCTCTCTCTCTTCCTCTCTCATACACAATTTCTCCCACTCTTTCTCTCTCACACACATTCTCTCCCTGTTCTACTTTCTGTATTTTTTATTCATTTCAGTGAAAGCTCATATTATCAGCATTGACAGTTACCTCGCTCTACAGAATGTCAGTGGTTCTAAAAATAAACTTGCTTTCACCATTGTCAGGGTCTCTTTCAGTCACCTTTTTTCCTGGTTGATGGACTTTTCAGGACGGTATCTTCCTGAAATGAATCGAAAAGAAAGACAGGTTAGAGAAACGGTGTTGTATATCTACGTAAACAACAGTTTCTATATTGATTCGCGGATCCTACCTAAATCATGTCGACTGCGCCACTTGTTTTCTTGAATTTGTACGAAAAATGAGTCGCGGTGAACTATTTCAGTCCCCAGATTAGGGACTTCCCTACCGTATCATGAACTCTCTCCCTCCCGCTATCTACTCTCCCTCCCTTTCTTCTCCCTCCTTCTCTTCTTTGTTTTACTCTCGTAATAACGAGAGTTCAAAATGGCATTTTTTACGTTCCGGGTTCATCAAAGTGAACAGATTTTCCCTCATTTTTTTTCTTCTCTCAGTGAGATGGATTTTTCTTCTCGATGATTTCGGTGAAAATCTAATTTGTTTCTCTCTCGCTTTTTATACGCTATCCTCTCAGTGTGTTGTGCTTATTGCGTTGATACGATTTTCACGTTTTAATCTTTCCTTCTCTTTTCCTTTCACGGGTTTTCCTCTGCTGTTGTTGTCTTTGCTCAGTTTTATTTTCATTCACTTATTCTTCTTTTTTTTATGTCTCTCTCTTCCTCTTTCATTTTTCCCTTTGTACTAATTACTCATTTCATTTTTGCGTCTCCCATTTTTTTTTCTCTTTCTCTCCTTTTTCTCTCTTATTCGTACTACTCCTCCTCCATTTTGTTTCCACCCCTCTTCCTTTTTTTCTCTTTCATATGTACCCCTTCTTCATTTTTTTCACCTCCCTTATTTTATGTTTCCGTTTAGCTCATTATTGTGTTTCTCCTCCCACTTCTTCTCCTCTCTCTCCTCCCTCCCCTCTCCCCATCATACAATACTTCCGCTTCAGCTCATGTGTTATGGAAATGAA
Organism: Bactericera cockerelli; assembly: GCA_024516035.1. Classification (NCBI taxonomy): domain Eukaryota; kingdom Metazoa; phylum Arthropoda; class Insecta; order Hemiptera; family Triozidae; genus Bactericera; species Bactericera cockerelli. Next base: position 12,275,184 of record CM044961.1, read on the forward strand.
AATTATTGCCTCTCGCCGGGTGTTGGTTTAATTTTTTATCGACTCTACGTGACTGCTTTCCTCCCTGAAGAGCAGGGGTTAGTGAGAAACGCTTACGCTGCGGCGCTTTGTAAGATTAAGGATAGCTATTTAAATGAGAAATTATTGTTTATTTTTGTTTTGTATACGTGTTTAAAATCAGTCTCTTGGAAATACATTAATGTTTCGTACAATAATGATAAATGGTATTCTCTTTTTTTTCTCTTCCAAATATGTTTTTCAATTGCTATTTTTTCAGCCAATGTTGGGTACGTTTGATTTTTTTTTCTTCATATTTTTGAAATTTAAAACAATGGTTTAATTTTGCTATACCTGAGTAATTTAAATGGAGCACTCTCTCATCAGTGATTGTCCTCTCCTATTGTTTAGGGTTCTACAGTAATAGAAAACCCTGATAAGAACTAATTTTTCATGTATATGACAATTCCTACCGTAGAACAACCAGCGTATAATCACTCCCATCACAAGTTGTGTACACTTGTACCCCATCAGACTCTTTTCTCCCTTCACTTTCCCTCTCTCTCTCTCTTTCTCATAGATAGAGGACCAACTCTCTCTTTCTCACCTCTCACCTCCCCTCCATCCATCTCTATGTTTCTAATCAACATGGCTTGCCATCCCCGGAGGCCAAAAATGTTTCCGCCAAGTCTAATTCTCTCCCTCCCCATGTCTCCTTCCTCTGTACTTACCTTTCTATCCCCTTCCCTCCCTCCTACTCCTCTCTGTACGACTTGCTTTTCATTTTGACTTCTGTTGAAACGCAGTGACAAGATGGGAACTGTGTTTTTCATGATTAAAAAATCCACCGGAGATACACAATTCATATATTTATATTAATTCGAGAGAGGAAAAACAAATATTTGCCTTTCTGTACTTATTAATATCTGTTCTTTTTCTTTATTGTAGGTACGGTACATAGTACCTCTATTTTTATTTTATACCCATTTTTTCCAAATGTATTTTTATGTTTTTTTTGTGTCTCCTCATTGCTATTTCTATTTTGTTTCATACATAGTATCCCTGTAATTTCTTTCTGTCAAATATTTTTCATATTTCTGTTGTTATTTATGTATTATTTATATTGTTTATTGCATCTAAAACTCCAAAGTCCCAGGTAATGTCACGTTGAATCTTAATATATAAATGTCAAAGTCACTGACTGACCACTGACCACTGACTGACTGATCATCGCTCTACAGCCCAAACCGTAAGTCCTAGGAAGCTGAAATTTGGTAGGTAGCTTTGTCTTATAGTCTGGATGTGCAATAAGACGGATTTTTCGAAATTCCCACTACAACACCTGCCATTGGCGAAAAAGATTTTTTGCTTTCACGGCCATGCCTCGGCGCAAGCGCACAGCGAGTACGAATAAAATAGTAAATTGAGTTTTAAAAGCTAATTTTTGGGTAAATCAAATATAAAAAATTGGGAGTCACACACAAGACATTGTTGGTTTTTAATTTTCTCCATTCACAATAATAGAGAAAACCTAACTTTATAATTACAAAACCTCCATTAATTATGAGTTTTGGAAGTCAGTGTGATGAAGGCACTAGATTTGTGGATCGCCTTTTGATTGTGGATTGGATCACACCAAATGCTTGGATATTTTTATTCATTTCTTTGTGCATGATAAGACCTCAATAATAAGACTGAGTGTTAGGTGGCAGAAAATGCTTTGAGCATTAACCTCGCTTAGTACCTTCCACTAAGGAGAATTATCACTCTTTTTTTATTTTTATCCTGCATCAGACGGAATTTAAATCGACGTCTTTAAAATTAGTTTGATCAACATCTGATCAACTTCCAAGTGTGCCTAATTTTGATGTTTTCAACAAAGTAACTATCATTGTTAATTTATCTTTACAATAATATTTTGAGCTACTATCATTGTGGATTATCTTAACTATAGTATTTTGATTTTCTATCATTGTTAATTTTATTTATCTTTACAATAATATTTTGAGCTTCTATCATTGTTAATTTATCATTATAATAATATTTTGAGCTACTATCATTGTTAATTTATCTTTACTATAATATTTTGAGCTTGTATCATTGTTAATTTATCTTTAAAATAATATTATGACAATAGTACATAGTTTATTTTTTCTAAACAAAATAAGTAGGTATGTAGAAATGAGCTATTCTGAATGGTTTATCTACCTGTCTTGCGCTGACAGTCTAAATAAAGCACTACTTATACCTATCTTAAATACTTCATATTAAATAGCATACCAAATACCAGAAGCTTATCAACCAAGGTTACATTTTCAAACCTCTGGCTTTAGAAACTCTTGTTCCCTGGAGTGCAGAAACCAAACTTCATAAAAACCGTGGGCCAAAAACTTACGTCATTGACCCGAGAAAAGAGGTCCTTGATTTTTCTTCGTCAAAGACTGCTATCCAACGAGGCAATACTGCCTGTGTCAGAGGCACACTTCCCCATCACCTTGCTCTAGGCGAGGTATTTTATTAGTTTACAAAATAAATACTTAACCATTTTACAATAGCAAATCCGCTTAGTGATATAGATCTAAAAATCGTCCTTCTAAAATATGTACATTGTAATTAGAAAAATGTGTCCCGGTAGCTCAGTAGTAAAGGCGGCACTCTGTGAATCTAGAGATTCCAGGGGTCGCGGGTTCAAAACCTAGCCGGGTCATTACAAGTTATCCTCCCCTTTGGGATTTTTACCATATAATAATACGTTTTCTTACGCTTACTGCTAGAAAAATGGGACTTTGAAGTCCTAATCGGGCAGTATAAAAAATGCGATATTATTATTCTTACTATAAAAAATAACGAAATAATTTCCAGCTTCCAGAATACCCTGTAGGAGAATAAAAACCTTTCGTAATTGAAAGTTAGGTGAGAGAGAAACAGAGGAAATCTTATTTTATCATGTGTAGAGTATATTGTGTTTGTACATTTTACATACATAGGTACACTTGATACTCCTTTATTTCAAATAAAAGCTGAGGTGGGAAGTACGTAAAAAGCATTCAAAATGCAATGAGTTTTGTGAAGGAAGAAAATCCCCGTGAAAAAGAAAAGCTAGGTAAAAACAGTGTGTGCGTATGTGCATTATATGAACGTGTGTGTATAACTGTATACTGTGTCTACAAAGTCCAGTAACAGCTGATAAACTTTTCAACCGTTCAAGCTGGGACGTTGAAATTTTGAATGTAAGCCTATGTTAATGTAATACGTATTTGAATATATTTGAAATTTCAAGGACGAAATCAGTGGTGGCCATAGGGGGGTCAATTTCATAATCTTAAATGAGATGACCCAATTTTTTTTATCTCTTTGTTTTTATCTTCATTTCAGAAGTATTTTACAAAAAGCACGAAATATTTATCGCATAGCAATTTAAAATGTTGGCCATTTAAATTGGCATAAACAAACAAAATGGCGGCCTTGGAGTGAGAAATTTTAAATGATTTTACCATCTTAGTACATTAGCACAGGTTAAAATTGCAATTTTTTTTTTTTTTTTTTTCATTTTAGGTATAAATCGTTCAAAACTTGATTTGCTGTTGCTGGACTCTATGAACACCCTGTATGTGTGTGTGTGAGGCGGTGAGAGAGATAGTGGGACAGAAAGAGAGACTAGCTAAAACATAGAAATGGTGGGAGGAAGCTAGTAAAAACATCTAAAGAGTTTTGCGGAAATTTTCGAGTAAAAAGATAGTATGATGTGGTTTGGGTGTTTTAATACAGAATTCATGTTGAACTAAATTTCTCCCCCTCCCCTCGTTTCCTTCTTCTACTACCCCCCCCCTCCCCCCCCGCCCTTCCAGCAGGCTTAACCAACTTACAGGTTGACGTTCTTCTGGCTTTAATATTAATTTGTTTTACATGGAAGAAAGATTGCTAAAGGAAAACTCATTAAAAATTTCATTTGCACGGGAAAAAGAATTGTTCTTCAGGCTATGCTGTCTCAAGGTCTAAATTTATTTAATTGATTTTGGTTTTGAAATGCTTAGGCTGATTTCGATAGACACAAGTGCTTGTATACATAATTATGTATAACTTCTTTCTATTGTTTATGTATGTATGTAAATTAAAGGGGAAATTCAAGAAACTCGGACTTTTGAATCCTAGTTTGTTTACGAATTTTTCCTAAATTTTTAATTTTTCAGGTAGTTATTTGATATTCAAGAAAAGTATTTGTTCAAAAGCTGACCTTTTATTAATAAAGAACTTTATTAAAATTGTATTTTAATTTGCTTGTAATGTTTTTTTTTTGAAATTATTATTAATTTAAAAATGATTTTGTTTGTCTCTGAAACCTTTCAAATTAATATTATATTCTATCGTTTCTAAATAATCTGTCAAATTCTAATCACATAGTTCCTATAAATTTGTAGCCTAATATCTAACTCCAGGAAATGGCGATTTTAAAATATTTTCATTTCTCAATATTTTTAATTGGAAATATAATATCTGTCTCGTTTACCACTGGAGTTTTCACAACATCCTGGATCATCATTGGCGGAGATAAAGATTTGTATTTTCTGTGTTGGAAATATTTCTTTGGTTCAATCTATTAAGCTCAATTGCAGATTAATTGGTTTGGAGTTACTAGTATCATTAAACCTTGGCACTTTCCCATGAACCAAAATTAGACCAACTTAAAACCATCTTTTTGTCTGACCGTTTGATGACAGCTCTTATGATTACTATACCTTTTTAAATACCGAAAATTCCAATACATTAACACCATCATTATTTTGAATTTCGGGTATATCTAGAGATTTCGAAGTATTTTTAAAAAATCAATTTTGTATCTTGTATTTTAAAATGATTGTAGCCGTATTTTGATACGTATTTCTTTTTTGATATATCTGACTGTTATTGAATGTTGGTTTTCAAATTAATTATTTAGGATACCTATTTTGTTTGTTTTATTTTTAAATAATTTACATTTGGTGCTATGTATGTGTTGTGTTAACGCACAATAAATTAATATGCAAAAATAATTATTAAGTAGTTTGTAAGAAAAAAATTGCAACCTGAAATATGTACTCAGAACCAAGAATAACCTCCAGAAGCCAATTGAAGATCCCGAAACCACTCCAAAACAAGGTTGTTTCTTAAAGAATTTGAACAGACTGTGTTTAGTTAGGTTTTTTTTTTTTTAATTCGTTTGTTGCGGCTTCCTGATCCATTTCAATGCTGATGAAAAAACTTCCAACTGTTCCTGATCAATTAGAGCACAATGCACAGCTGATCTCCTGATTTTTCCTGGATTTATTAGTTAGGTATTGATTTCGAAACCACTGAAGCTCAAGTGTTGGAAGAAAGTACTCCGCTCATCGTTTCATCAGTTAGTAGGAATGAAGACTATTTCAAGAAAACAACTGGCGCAGTCGACATGATTTAGGTAGGATCCGCGACTCTACACAAACTGTTCAATGAGGAGGAATAATAGCAAGTCGTCGACTGCAGTTGATCGACTTGGTTGCCGGCACGGAAATTATGTGTGCAAGATCGTTCCGGTTGTTATTTAATTCAAGAAGATGATATGGAGCAGAGCTGCTGTTTGCTTTTCAGCCCAAAATTGAAAAGAAAGCTGAAATTAATTTTTTGTGTATATTATGTTTGTTAAAAAATTAATCTAAATTATTTTTAATTTCTATATATTATTTTTTGAATAGCTCATTAAATGTGTGATTTATTATGTATATGAATGTATTCATGCTATTACCTATTATACTCATATGTATTTTTAGCTATAAATTGAAAGTTTGTATCAAATTTTAGTGTGATTCAATATCACCAATCCATTGTTCTAATGAGGAAGGTTATGAAATACTAGAGATAGAACATATTTAATGGAATATAATGATGGTCTCCGATAAATAATAGGGAGGGAGAAAATAAAGAGTGTAAGGAAGATGCTTAGAGTTGTAGGGGAAAATGAAAGGGGAAAAAAACAATCGAAGAAAATTATATTGTAAAAGAAGAAAATGATATGTGAACAAGAAAGGAACTAATAAAGAGGGAATATGGCAAGGAAGAATACGAGAGGGAGGAATATGGCTAGGAAGAATAGGAGAGGGATGGATATAGCTACGAAGAATAGGAGAGGGAGGGATGTGACTAGGAAGAATAGGAGAGGCAGGGATATGGCTAGAAAGAATAGGAGAGGGAGTCATATGGCTAGGAAGAATAGGAGAAGGAGGGATGTGACTAGGAAGAATAGGAGAGGCAGGGATATGGCTAGAAAGAATAGGAGAGGGAGTGATATGGCTAGGAAGAATAGGAGAGAGAGGGATATGGCTAGGCAGAATAGGGGAGGAAGGGATATCGCGAGGAAGAAGGGAGGGAAATGGCTAGGATGAATAGGGAGGGGGGGATATGGCTAGGAAGAATAGGGGAGGGAGGGATATGGCTAGGAAGAATAGGGGAGGAGGGATATGGAGGAAAACAAGAGGAGGAGGGACATGTTAGAAGAATAGGAGAGGGAGGGAAATGGCTAGGAAGAATAGGGGAGGGGGGATATGGCTAGGAAGAATAGGAGAGAAGGGATATGGCTAGGAAAAACAAGAGAAGGAGGGACATAGTTAGGAAGAATAGGAGAGAGGAGGGATGGCTAGGAAGAATAGAGAGAGAGGGATGGTAGGAAGTATGGGGGGAGGGATATGGCTAGGAAGAATAGGAGAGAAGGGATATGGCTAGGAAAAACAAGAGAAGGAGGGACATAGTTAGGAAGAATAGGAGAGAGAGGGATGTAGCTAGGAAGAATAAGAGAGAGAGGGATATGGGTAGGAAGTATAGGAGAGGGAGGGATATGGCTAGGAAGAATAGGAGAGAGAGGGATATGGCTAGGAAAAACAAGAGAAGGAGGGACATAGTTAGGAAGAATAGGAGAGAGAGGGATGTAGCTAGGAAGAATAAGAGAGAGAGGGATATGGGTAGGAAGTATAGGAGAGGGAGGGATATGGCTAGGAAGAATAGGAGAGAGAGGGATATGGCTAGGAAAAACAAGAGAAGGAGGGACATAGTTAGGAAGAATAGGAGAGAGAGGGATGTAGCTAGGAAGAATAAGAGAGAGAGGGATATGGGTAGGAAGTATAGGAGAGCGGGTATATTTCTAGGAAGAAAAGGTGAGGGAGGAAATTAAAAGGTCAGAGACTGCAGACAGGGAAGGTTGTCTGTAAGACAGAGAAAAATGTAGTAAGAGTAAGGACAAAACTTGTTGTTAATGATTAAGAATTCAATAATAGGGGGGGGGGGAGAGAAAATAACTTAGAAAAGAAGAAGACGATAAAGAAATTAGAGTTAGGTGAGACGAGGAAGTACTAGAAGAGCTAAAGAATTGAAAGAGAAGAGAGAAGGAGAAAAAATACAATAGGTAACGAAGTCAGATGTGGAAAAATGGGGAGAGGAAAATAAATGAAGAAAGAGATGTAAGAAGGATGTACTGAGAATGTGAAGGAATGAGAAGGATAGAGATAGAAGAGTGGCAAGAGATAGATGGAAAATTGAGAAGGAGAGAAAGAGAAGGAGCAAGGTTTAACGTCACTTGCCTTATATCTCAAGTTTAAGTAAAGACAATTTCTCTCAATATTTTATTCTGTGGAGAAGAGGTAACGTTGGGAGAGATATGGAAAAGGAGAGAGGGAAATGTAGAAAAAGAAAGGGAGAGGGTCTCACTGTCAAGAACAATACAGGAGAACTATTTCTTGTGTTACGGGTAGAAAAAATGTGCTCCAATTAAGATTCTTCTCTCTCAATCCCTTTCCTCTCTCCCTTCTTCCCTCCTTCACTCTCTGTTATCTACTGCTTCTTATCTATCATCTCCTCCTTCTCGTCATTCTTATTCTTATATCTCTCTCATTATCCTGACCTCTCCTTCTTCTCTCTCCACTACATCCTGACTTCTCTCACTCTCCCTCCATCCTGCTCTCTTTCCTTCTTCTCCTCCCTCCTTCTTTCCTCGTCAATTCTATTCGTTCCTCCCTTTCTCTTTATCAAATTTCTACTCGTTTCTCTCCCCTCTTTATCTCTCTCTCAATCCTTCCTTTCCCCTCTCTCAATCCTTCCCTTTCTCCCTCTTTCTCTTCTTCTACCTCTTTCTTGATTTATTCTTTTTCTTCGTCCCTCTCTTTCTATCAATTGTCTCCTCTCTCTCTCTCTCTCTCTCTCCTCCTTTTTCTTCTTCTTCCTTCTCATTCCACTTTATTTCTTTCTTAACTCTCCCATTGTACCTGAGCCATTGTATTTAATCCGAGCTGGAGTAAAGAATAGCAGGTATTATTTAATCCAGAGAACAAGTTGTGCAGGAAACTCCTGAAGAGTTGTGGTGAGTCATTTGTTGCACTCCTGTTGAACTTAGAGCTACTGTGTTTACCTGAAAGAAGAGCTTTTTGTCTGATAACTTGTGTTTACAATTATTTTTGCTAGAAAATATCTGCTAGTCAAGTGGTTAATGCGCTGGTCTGGTAATCCAGGTAGCGTAGGGATCCGTTGGTTCGAATCCCACTCAGTGCATGGATTTTTCCTCCTTAATTTGAGTTTGTGACCACATAATAATAAGACTCTGAGGGTTAGGTGGTAGAAAATGCTTTGACAATTAACTTCGCCTGGTGGTTACCTTCCACTAAAGAGTATTCTTATTATTATAACATGTACCAGGATGTATTGTAGCGACTTGATATTGTAGATGTGTTTTTCATGTTTTTTTCTTTTAATGTTGAAATTATGTATTTAGTCTTTATAATTAATCATGTACTTGAGGAATTTGTGGTACCCTGTTTTTCTAAAAGTTTTGTAATTATAATGTACCCGTTCTATTTCATATAATATGCACAATTGAGTCTTCTATTTAACTCACTGTATTCTATTTTGTAGTCACCGTGGTCGAGTAAGTTCGCCCTAGGCATTGCACACATGGTGACCTGGGTTCGATCCCCAGCGGGGCAGGACTTTTGCTGCTCTTTACTTGGATATTCGGGTTTCTCTCATACCTCTTAATGTGAGCAGCGACCAGTGGCGGAATTATAGGCAAAAATAAGAAATTGGGATATTGTAGATGCAGAAAAGTCCTATAATCTGCTCTACCCATTATAATTGTGATATAATGTTTATTATAATAATTTATTGATTGTATTATATTTTACTAACATTCTTTTTGACTATAGGTAATAATAAATTCTATAATTATTATACATTTATCTTTGAGTGGTCTGAGATGTGCTCTCTCCGTGTTACATATTGCTCTTATTTATTTATTTTACAGGTCTATTTATTTTATCAATTATTTTGGTAATTTTGTTCGAATTGTATTGTGCTTATTATAAGAAAACTTATTATTTTATAAGAAATTTTTTCATTGAAATATTTCATTACTCTGTGAAACCATGTACTGTAATTCTGTGATAACATTAAGACTTTGTGCTTCTTGAAATAAAAATAAATGCAATAGACAAAAAGAATATTTGTTTTTATTTTTCAATAGAATATCATGTTTTTTCGTCGAATCTCTACTACAACATTGTTGATTTTCTCAGTTATCCAGCAGATCTATGAAAAATTAATGACCTTTGATCCTCTACAAACGCCGTCGCCTAATGTCTGTAATGGTTATTCTAAGAACTAATAAAGTTCTGACTTCCCATCGTGTCTCACCTACGAAACAAAAGTTATGATTTATCAATTTTTTATATGCCTTTGGTAAAAAAAAAAGAATCTCTCCATTTTGTTACCAAGATTTGTAGAATAATTTTTTTTTTTTAATTTGCAAAATTGTTTGCCGTTCAATTTCTATACTGGAAAAGTACCGCATTTACTATTATGATCGAAGCTGTAATGTTGCACATATTTTATATTAATTTCATTTGTTACCTATTTCTGTTATACCCTAAAGCTCAGTAAGACTGCTCCACTTTTTTTTTAAAAAAAATCCTGATATTCTTATTCCTAACCATCATCATCATCATCCCAGCTGCGAAAAAAAAACCAAAACAGAAATAGATTCCTAAGGATAACTTTACATCTACTCTCCTTTCTTCTCTCTGTCGTGAAATAATTATTCTTGGTTTTAAAATTTATCTCAGCTGAAGGAATTCCTGGTTTTCTTCTTGCTTGAGTTTCCTGCACGACCACAGAGATATTCAAATTGAGCCCGAGAGGTGTACATAACTTATTTACATTCCTTTCTCTTCTCCCCCTCTTTCTTTCTCCTCTATCTCTCCCTCCTCCTTCTCTCTCAGAGAGAGAGAGGGGGCTCTCTCTTCCCGCCCTCTCTTTCCCCCGCCGCCCTCTCAGGCTGGGTGAAGTTAATTTGAGTAGTAGCTGGTTTTTGAGTTTCCAGCGAATGGAGGGTAAAAACCCCGTCTTAGTCTTAATATATGACCATGTTGAAGGCGACGTTAAACTCAAAATTAAAAGAAATGTCTCCTTTATTGTCTACTTTATCCTTTCCTCCCCTTCCTCAATTATTTACATAATACTAGGCCATGTTAATTTTATTATTATTTAATGAGTCCAATTTTATACAGCATTATAGTTATGTTATATCTTTATTTTTTAGTCTCGTTTTGAAATCCTCTGTCAGAAAAGAAAAATATTAACTCTAGTTTGAAAAGTACCAACCTTTTGTTTGTCAAAACTACCCTAAGTAAACCTTTGCTCTGGCTGAGGAACACGAGTTTCCCGTATTAGCTTTGTAGGTCAGACCCTTGTACAGGGTCGTTTAGTTGATAGGGATTAGTAGGGTCATTAGGTCAGGAAAACGTTACGGTGAATAAAGGCTGCCCAGGGAGCTTTTGACCCTGACCTAAAATGAAGAGGGAGATATAATTAAAAGGAAAAGAAGTGGGTTGAGAGAGAAAGAGGATGTACTAGAGAAGGCAAGAAGAAGTGAGAGGGAGATACTAGTAGGAAGGGGTTAGAGAGAGAAATATAGAGAGAGGATGTACCAGAGAAGGAGATATTACCAAGAAGAAGTGAGAGGGAGATACTAGCAGTCAGGGGTTAGAGGGAGAAATAGAGCTATGGAAGAGAGAGAGAGAGAGAGAGAGAGCGGGAGAGAGAGAGAAGGAGAGAGAGAGAGAGAGAGAGAGAGAGAGAGAAAGAAAGAGAAAAAGGAAAGAATTCAAGGGTGGAAGGGAAGGACGAGAGATTAAGAAGAAGAGAAGGGAGTGCTTAGAATTAATTTAATACGAAATAATTTAGATTTATTCTGTTTTCTAAAATCTCTCTTGCATCACAGAAAACTTTTCCTGTCCCTCCCTCCTCTCCCACTCTTACGTCCTCCCTCCCTCTCCTTCCTTCTATCTTCATTCTCCTCCCCTTGCTCCACCTACACTTTAATAGTAGTCACCTTCTCTGTCTACTCAAACTCTTTCTCTTTACCTCTCCCTCCCTCTCCTTTCTTCTATCTTCATTCTCTTCCCCTTGCTCCACCTACACTTTAATCGTAGTCACCTTCTCTGTCTACTCAACCTCTTTCTCTTTACCTCTCCCTCCCTCTCCTTCCTTCTATCTTCATTCTCCTCCCCTTGCTCCACCTACACTTTAATAGTAGTCACCTTCTCTGTCTACTCAAACTCTTTCTCTTTACCTCTCCATTTTTCTGTCTGTCCCAGTAGTTCAAATGATCAAGGCGTCGCGCGTCGGTCTGGTAATCCAGAGATCGCGGGTTCGAAATCCAGATATGTTAATGTTATCCTCCCATTCGGGAATTTGATCACATAACAATACGTCTTGAGTTTACTGCTGGAATAATTAGACTCATTAGTACTAGTCGGGCAGAATAATTAGGGCGATATTATTATTTTTCTTTTTCCATCCATCTATCTTAAGACTTCCCTCGTTCTCCTCAGTATCTACTATTTTCCTTACATGTTTTTCCCTTATTTATTTATTTAAACTTTATTTTTTGCAAAACAATCAACAACAATAAAAAAACTTAGAAATATGTACAAATAAAATAAAGAACAATATTACTTCCGAGAAATTTCTAATATTAGAAATCGGAAGTATTGTGTTCGTTTTTGTAAAAAAAAATATTTTTTTGCTCCGATTTCAAAAATTTTCATATTTCTGGACGTTTCATAACCTACTGAGTAAATTTGGTTTTGTGTCTGTCTGTCGGTCTGTCGTTCTGTCGGTCTGTTAAAACGATTCCTTGTAACGCGCAAATCTCAGAAACTACTCGACCGATTTTGATGAAATTTTGCACACATATAGGAGACGTGTAGATGGTCCTATTTTAAATTCATCGAATTCATACTAGCGGTTCTGGGTGAAAGAGACCATGCGCCTGACCACTAACTTTTTACTTAAACGCTTATATCTCGTGAACGGTACACCCGATTTCGATGAAATTTTGTAAGATTATGCATATTATTGTTTTACATAGGTTATTTATATTTATTTTTAAATTAAGTATAATTTGACTTTGATATTTAAGAAAATCCGAAATTTTTGACAAAAAAGTAAAAAAATAAAGACCACGACTTGCCGATACAGAATTTTTTGTGGAATTTAGAATGTAGAAAAAATGATATTCTACCATATAAAACAAATTTGAAGAAAATCGGTTGAGCCGTTTTGGAGATACAAGTAATTTTCTATAAAATCTCAAAATTGGCACGTGTTTACAATGTGAAGCAATCACGAGGAAGTATTGTGTCCATAATTGGCAGTGTTTTAATTTTTATTTACAATCTATCTTAACACTTCCCTCGTTCTCCTGAGTATCTACTTTTTTCCTTACATGTTTTTCCCTTATTTATTTATTTAAACTTTATTTTTTGCAAAACAATCAACAACAATAAAAAAACTTAGAAATATGTACAAATAAAATAAAGAACAATATTAATTTTTATTTACAATTGTTTTGTAATCCGGGGCGAAGTTAATGCCTTGGGCATCCTCTGCCACTTAACCCCGGTTTATACCTTCCCTGCCTCTATATTTATACCAACTGTCCCTCCCTCTTTCATGCGTCAACTCTCTTCATATTTCTTAAACTCTTCATCTTTCTTCATATTTCCTCTCCCTCCCTCAGTGTCAATTATCCGTACACAAGTGTCGTCCTCTTTTTATGTTCATTTTTCAAATCCAAACTGCTGGCACAAAAGAAACAAAGTTTGAACGCTGTAATGAAGAGAGAAGAAACGAGATTTAATGAAGAGAGAGAGAGAAAATGTATAATAAAACAGAGGCAGAAGAGAAGGAGAGGGAAAAAGAAAGAGAAAAGAAGAGGAAGAAGAAGAGAAGAGAAGGGAGAGAGAGAAAGGAAGAAAGGAAGAGAGAGAGAAGGAGAGAAAAGGGAAAGAGAAAGGGAGAGAAGAGAAGGGAAAGAGAAAGGGAGAGAGAAGAGATAGGAGAGAGAGAGAGAAAGGAGAGAGAAGAAAGGAGAGAGAGAGAGAAAGGGAGAGAGAGAGAAAGGGAGAGAGAGAAGAGAGAGAGAGAGAGAGAGAGAGAGAGAAGAGAGAGGAGAGAGAGAGAGAGAGAGAAGAGAGAGAGAGAGGAAGAGAGAGAGAAAGAGAGAGACAAAGAGAGAGAAAAGCAAGAGAGAGAAGAAGAGAGAGAGGAAGAGAGAGAGAAAGAAAGAGAGAGAGAGAGAGAAGAAGAGAAAGTACATAAACAAGAAGAGAACGGACAGCAGAAAGGCAAAAGAAAGAGAAAAGGAAGGAAAAAAGAAACAAAAGACCAAGGATAGAACCAACAAGAGAGAGAGAGAAAGAAGATAATCGAGCGGAGGGAAAGTTAGTGAAAAAGTTTAGTGTTTTATTTTGTCGGAGCTTTTCTCAGACCCCACTGCACTATGTCACCAGTTGCTCTGCAGATACTTAAGTAAAGATATATCTCAAGTAATAATTGCATCATTTTATTATTACTTAATTATCTTTACTTGAGTAATAATTATTACTACTTAAGTAATAATTATTACTACTTAAGTAATAATTATTATTACTTAAGTACAGATACTTAAGTAATAATACAATTATTACTTAAGTACGGACTCTTAATTTCATATTCTTAAGTAATAATGAAATGATACAATTATTACTTAGGTAGGTACAGATACTTAAGTAATAATAAAATCATACAATTGTTCCTAAAGTACAGATAAAATAATTATGAAATACAATAATAATATACTTCAATTTTATAATGAGGAAGAAAATGAAATAATGAATTGACGAACATATTCCTGAAAAGTACACCATATTTTAAAGGAACTGTAGCAAATGTTTGAATGTGCAGATTTAAATTGAAAATAAACTTTGTATAAATTATTTCCCCTGCCCTACTTATAAATCCCTTATTTTTGTATGTAAGACCCTAAAGTAAATAATATAGACCCTAAGTCGTCCTTGTGTCCCCAAGTTCTTTGAATCCAGCTGCTTTATTTTGATGCTTCTTTGTCAAATGTTCACACAAATGAGAATAATTGTTTGCATTGAATGGTAATCAAACTGTTGTGACACAAGAAAAAAGTGTTCACTGAGGCCTAAAAACTCTAAAACAGGATAACATTCTATAACAGGATAAAAATATAAAACAGAATAAAAATTTAAAACAGGATAAAATTCTAAAACAGGATAAAAGTCTAAAACAGGATAAAATTCTAAAACAAAATAAAATTTTAAAACAGGATAAAATTCTAAAACAGGATAAAATATAAAAACAGGATAAAAATATAAAACATATAACATTTTAAAACAGATAAAATTTTAAAACAGGATAAAATTATAAAACAGGATTAAATCTAAAACAGGATAAAATTCTAAAACAAAATAAAATTTTAAAACAGGATAAAATTCTAAAACAGGATAAAATTCTCAAACAAAATAAAATTCTAAAACAGGATAAAATTATGAAACAGGATAAAATTTTAAAACAGGATAAAATTTTAAAACAGGATAAAATTCTAAAACAGGATAAAATTCTAAAACAGGATAAAATTGTAAAACAGGATAAAATTGTAAAATTTTGTCCAACCATCTTCAAGTCAAGATATAGTGCGCTGATGTGATTGGTTGAAACTCCCGCTTTGGAGCCGTTTGTCCTGCTGTCCCGAGCGATCTCTTCGGGATGCTAAAATGACCAAAATCATTAAAATGTCCCACTTTTTACTTACCTGATCTTATTATAAATAAATATTTAATAATTACCTATTAACGAAGATCGAGCATACTTCGTAAGCAATTTTTTCACACATACACACGTAGCGCAATTTCGTTTATAGTTCTTCACTCTACTAAGGAGACAGACTAAAACTTGTACCAATACTCCTACTTTGCATTTACGTTGTACTCCAGTCAACGGGTGGTTTTCCCAAGAAAAAATTATACTAGTTTTTTTTTTTCAACGGTTCTATATTTACATATTTTGACCCGCTGGCTGATTCCGAATCTGAAGGTTGCGACCAAAATTTCGGTGAGCTAACTCCAGGAGCCTAACTCCAAAATTTCGGTGAGCTTTTTTACGTTTGCCTTCCTAAGACATAAACGGTTCGTTTAAATCGAAAAATTAGTCTGCACAAAGTTGTAGCCAATAAAATTTACTACATTATTGATTCCATGCGTTTTTTGTGGGAGGTACCAGCACGCCACCAAAAGGTTTTTCGTAAAAAAAAAAAAAAAAAAAACAGTTCCTCTATAGATACTCTTTGTCCTCACGAGGCTGAGTGAGCCCGAAAACATCCAAAACACGGTGACAAGTTATTGCCCCCGCCAGGATTTGAACCCGGGTCTCCCACGTACAACAAGACCAGTGCAGTGACCATTAAGCCATGGGACCTAGTCTACACTGTTAAATTGACTTTATAACTTTTCACAGCAGAAACCCCCCCCCCCCCCCCCCCCCATATTGTCTCTTGTAAAGATGATCATAAATTATATTACCCTCTATAACGCTCTATAAATAAACCCAAAGTCTCTCACTCAACACTTTCTCCAACCTCTCTCTCTCGCTCTTCCTCTTTCTCTCTTTCTTAACCTCTGTCTCTCTCTTTCTTAACCTCTGTCTCTCTCTTTCTTAACCTCTGTCTCTCTCTTTCTTAACCTCTGTCTCTCTCTTTCTTAACCTCTGTCTCTCTCTTTCTTAACCTCTGTCTCTCTCTTTCTTAACCTCTGTCTCTCTCTTTCTTAACCTCTGTCTCTCTCTTTCTTAACCTCTGTCTCTCTCTTTCTTAACCTCTGTCTCTCTCTTTCTTAACCTCTGTCTCTCTCTTTCTTAACCTCTGTCTCTCTCTTTCTTAACCTCTGTCTCTCTCTTTCTTAACCTCTGTCTCTCTCTTTCTTAACCTCTGTCTCTCTCTTTCTTAACCTCTGTCTCTCTCTTTCTTAACCTCTGTCTCTCTCTTTCTTAACCTCTGTCTCTCTCTTTCTTAACCTCTGTCTCTCTCTTTCTTAACCTCTGTCTCTCTCTTTCTTAACCTCTGTCTCTCTCTTTCTTAACCTCTGTCTCTCTCTTTCTTAAACTCTGTCTCTCTCTTTCTTAACCTCTTTCTCTCTCTTTCTTAACCTCTGTCTCTCTCTTTCTTAACCTCTGTCTCTCTCTTTCTTAACCTCTGTCTCTCTCTTTCTTAACCTCTGTCTCTCTCTTTCTTAACCTCTGTCTCTCTTTCTTTCTCCTCTCTCTCTATCTATCCCTTCTCCTTCTCTCTCAGCATACAGGTATCCATCTCCACCACTCCCTCTCCTCTATTATTCACTCACTATATTTCCCATAACTTTTTTATGAGGAAGCTATCGAGTGTAAATTGTACGGGGTGCAAAAACTGTGAAACTTACAAAATAACAAAATCTACCTTGAAACTGTGAAGAAAAAAAAATCAAGTTGGAACTCTTGTAACTTATCAACAAAAATAAATTTAATAAATTTCAATAAAATAAGAAGAAAAAATTATAGTGGAAATTATTACTATTTTCAAATTTCATTATTACAATCAATCATTTAGAGAGAAAGTCATGCAAATTTAAGTTTGTGTTTTTGAGATTAACCTTTAAAAAAGGAACTCTCCCTAAACAATTCTGTGATTTCGTTGAACCCAGTAGAAATAAGAGGAAAACACAGAAAAGAGGGTCGGGATTCACGAAATAGAAAGATAATCATGCAAATTTCAGTTTGTGTCTATTGAGATGAATCCATTAAAAAAAGAATTTCGTAACTAAGTCATTGATTTCGTTGAACCCTGTGGAAATGAAAAGAAAATAGAAAAGGAGATACAGGATACAGAGGCAAAAGAAAGTCATTTGAGCTCGAGTTTTGTTTAGATGAACCCAAAAAAGAGGAATCGTAACCAAGTCAGAAATATTCTTCAACTCTGTAGAAATAAGAGGGAAATAGATAAAAAGTTGCACGAGAGAGAAAGTCATGCAAATTTCAGATTGTGTTTACTGTGCACTGGTAGTCAAGTGGTTAACGCGCTAGTCTGTCAATCCCACCCCAGTGCTTGAATTTTTCTTTTTTAATTTGAGTTTGTGACCACATAATAATAAGACCTTAGGGTTAGGTGGTAGAAAATGCTTTGAGCATTAACCTCGCCTGGTGGTTACTTTCCACTACGCCAGTCTCCGTGGTATGACGGTTGAGACTACTGCCCGTAGTTCAGAGATCCCGAGTTCGATCCCCGGATGGGGCAGACTTTTTGAAGACAATTCTGTTCCTTTCAAACACGTGAGGCTGGCATTTCCGGCCCTACCCAGGCTGGGTGAGGTTAATGTGGGTAGCTGGTACGATTCCCAGATAATGGAGCGTGAAACCCCCGTCCTGACTATCTATCTTAATCAGGACGTTAAAGCCAAATAGAATCAACTGGTCACAATACATCTAATTAGGTCACAGTGATCATTGTAAGGGTTTCACTGAAAACTCTACAACCAGGTCAGATAATAATAATAAAAATACGTTCCACTAAAGAGTGTTATTATTATATAATTATTATTATTATTGAGATGAATCCTTAAAAAAGAAAAGAAATCTTCTCAACCCAGTCATGGATTTCGTTGAACCCTGTGCACGTAGAAGAGAGAGATAGAAGAGACGGAGAAAGTCAGGCAAATTTGAGCTCGAGTTTATTGAGATGAACCCAAACAAAAGAGGAACTTCCGGACCAGGGAACAGGAAAATATACTCTTAAGATTGAAAAATTGAATACACCTCCCCCTCCCTCTCTCCTTTCTTTATCCTTTTCCCCTTTCTTCACCTTTCGAAACCCTAACTCGGTGGTTTTCTGCAGTAATGTTGATATGATGAGAATTTACATAATAACCAATATACTCACTTTCATGACCTAGTTTTCATTGTCTGTATGCCTATGTTCAGAGATAAAAAGGGACACAACTTTGATTTTCATATGCCCCATGTTAAAAGAAGAGAGACGTTAGTTTAGAAAATTAATAAGCTCCTTTAATTAAAAAGAAACGTAATTTTTTCAAAAGAAACGTTATTAACCCAGATAACGCGGTGAAATTTTTTGTTTTATTTTTTTGGAGTGATATAAATTGAGTCCTGAATCAAAATAAGTGCTGTCAACTTATCACTCGGACTCAAAACAAAGAGCTTAAGGTGTCGCCAACTAACCCCAACAAGCTGAATTAATTAGAAAAATCCACAATGTAGTACCTTTCACCAGATGGGGCTGACGTCCTTCCAGAAGGACGTCCTTCTGGAAGGACGTCAGCCCCATCTGGGTTAATTGAAAAGAAACGTTATAAAAAAAAATAATACTTCCGATTTCTAATATTAGAAATTTCTTGGAAGTAATATATAATTACTTCTCGGAAGTAATTGATGGCCTCTTTGACTGGTTGTCCGCCCTTAACACACGGAAAACATAGTACTTGGCATCATAGGATGTTGTTAACGTGGGCAACGGTACCTGGATATTGAAGAAATCTAACTAGTCTCTAACCATGTCCGCTGACTATACTAGGAGGCGAAGGGCCACGTTATGAAACAGGATTAAAGTTAAGCTAAGCCAGACACGCCCTCAAGTCAGAGTTTTAAACAATCACAGCCCACTCCTAGTGAAGGGATAGTGTCCACTTGAATTAAAATCTAATCCTGTTTTACAATTCAGCCGTTATAGTTGATAAGAGTCTAAAACCCATTACAGTTGAAAAGCTCAAGTTGATGGTAAGTTAGAACTAACCTGGGGTTTATAGTAGTCAACCGCTGCAACAGTGTCATTTCTTGCCGAATACTGTTTCCTCAAATCGAAAGCTTTCGTCTTTCTTATGTCTCTACTTCTCCCCGACCTACTGGAATAATCATTATCCATCCAAGTTGAAAGTTCTGTTTAGAAAAGAAGAAGTAATTCTGACTACAATGCGTATTGGACATACTTTAATAATTCATGGTCATTTATTCCGAACAGAAAATCCCCCTTATTGTCAATGTGGAGTTCAACTCACAGTTTTACACATCTTGGAATGTCCTGTTCTTACCCCTATTGGAGCATCCCTATCTACCCCTCCTTCTCTTGAGGATGATAAAAACGGGAACTCGTTTATTTAGACAAATCTAAACTTGGAAACGGTGCGAATGACCACTGATATTAATGCACCAGAAAAAAAGTTCTGTTTCAATCAACGATGTGACATCACAGTTAATACTCGACCTAGCTTGACTCGAACCACCGACCTCCGGTTATTAGTCCGCTGCCTTATTATTGATCAAGCTACTGAGGTCTGTAATTAAGGGTTAAATTATTAAATAGGATTAGTTCAGATACGTGTAAACTATATCCCTTAAATCGAGCTGTAGTGCGCTGTGGTTGTTTGAAATTTCGATTTGAGTGCGTGCTTAACTTTAATCCTGTTTCATAATGTGGCCCTAAGACTCACTATGCTATGTACTACTACTGCAAAAAAAAAAAAAAAAAAAAAAATACTATTGAAACTTAGATAAGCATCATGTTTCGTTGAAGTGTAGACCTCGATTTTTCCGTCTTTTGTTAGCTTACAGCTTTCTTTAATCTCCAACTATCTTTTTCACCCACATTCTCAAACCCCCTTTCGAACTGACTCTTTTTAGTAATTTTCTTTAATATCACCGCCTCTCTACTTTCATATCCGCACCCACTTCCTTATCATCCTCCTCGCAACGTTTTCTTTTCATACCTCCGCCCTCTTTTCCCCCCTTAGCCCCGCCTCCTCTATCTCTCCCCCTCCCCCTTGTCTTGCCCCTCCTCAAGTCCTTTGTCCTCTACTATCCAGGACGTCATGTAATTTAATTTTAAAATTCAATTAATTTTTCTAATTAATTTCAAAGAAGACGCTCAAGACATTTTTGTAATACACGTTGTATTAATATTTGATATTTAGCTCCTCCTCCTTCTCTCCCTCCTCCTCCTCCTCTCCCTCCTTCTTCTCTTCCTCCTCCTCCTCTTCCTCCTCCTCCTCCTCTTGATTTAACGTCATGAATTAGGACGGGGGTTTTACCCTCCATTTGCTGGGAAACGTACCAGCTACCCACATTAAAATCACCCAGCGTGGGTAGGGACGGAAATGCCAGCCTCACATGTACGGAGGGAACAGAATTTTCTGTGTGAAAAATCTGCTCTGACCGGGGATCGAACTCAGGATCTCTGGACTACGGGCAGTAGTCACAACCGTTACGCCACGGAGGCTGGCTTTATATTACTTATATAAAATAAGCAATTAACGAATTCTTAGAAATGGTTTTTCTGAACGCCTCTTTGTATTTACAAACAATTAAAGAAACCGTCACTTTCAAGTTGAAAGCTTGTTTTATAGACAGCTATTTTCGACACGTGGAACAGCTGCAGTGTAGCTTTCCCTTCCCGTTATACAAAGAGAGATACTCTTTATTATTATTATACATATTAGATCAAGTTTTATTTACATAGAATATATTATACAATTATACATACATAGAAATTGACATTCATAAAACAAAACTTGCATCAAGGGCGGTGCTAATGCCAACGGCATTTTCTTCCATTTTTGATTCTTTTGACGCGTATGAGTCGAATGCCTCCCAACTCTTGGGTGAAGAGAAATATACTACCTACTTTTTACCATGCTGCGAAAGCTGCGTCCATCCCATAAAAACATATCTGTAACTAGAATTTCAATCCAAATGTCTGTCAATATGTTGCTTTGGAAACTTAGCTTAATGTCTCGAGGTCACACGGGAAACTAGCCTCGAGACGGGTGTCTTACTCTCCATTAACGGAAAAACTTGAAATCCTTGCCCCTCCTAAATTCCTTTCTCCTCTATGTTATGCGTCATGTTATGCTATTTTATTAACATCACCCAGCCTGGGTTGGGTTGGGAATGGTCTGCTTGGAAGTCATACTTACCACGTCAGGACGTTGCTTAACTTTGGTGATGAGAATTGGTGCATTTAACTTGTCATCGACCCTGACGTATTGTAGCATTTCTAGCCTTTTTTCTTCAATAAGGCGCTTGTGAATGGCAAGTCGTTCGCGCCCGAATTATTCAAGCCTCCGTTTTGTGAATAAGTTGAGAGTTTTACCATCCCGACAAGGGGGGGGGGGCTGATAAAATGGACACTGTGTGTCCCTCGAGGAAGAGTAAGCTATCGGGAATTCGCTCTCCCGATTCCTTTCACTACAGGGTGATATCATAATTGGACATCGAACTTCTAGAGCGAAATTCTAGGATTTTTTTGTGTCTAAATTTTTTGAACTATGAGTAGGTACATGCATAATTTATGTCCATAAATTTCAACTATATACAATACACATATATTCAGAAAGTTGCGGTGCAGACATTGTATAGTAAAAAACGAACACAATACTTCTGATTTCTAATATTAGAAATTTCTCGGAAGTAATATGATAACTTTTTAACCATACTGATCCTTGATTTACCACACTTTCGCCGAACTTGGAATACGAGCCATCGATGTTGCTTAAAGTCTTCCAACAGCGAAAATGAGGTTCCGAAAATTTGACCTACGACTGACTTGTGAATCACCCTGTATGAATAAAATGTTCCCCTCACCACTTCTTCTTCCTCCTCACCCCCGCCCCTCCCCCCTCCCTGGTCCCTGGATCCTGGGGTATCAAAGGAATTCTTGACTTGTCCCGGCTACAGGGCCGGCAGAGTAGTGGTTACTTTCCCGGTCTGAAATAATCTGCTTCAGGCACGGTCGTGTAAATAATAAGAAGTCCTTCACCTCTTCCCAAATCTATTTGCGGTCGACATTTTCTTCATGATATTTTTTTCTTCAACAAATACTTGGAATATATTTATTTACATATAATCATCTTTTTCTCTTTTAATCACAATGTTTCAGTAGGGTCCTGAGTGCGCTAGCATGTGTTTAACCCTACCTTTCTATACATATTTAATCCTTTCCATACATATCCTTCTATCCAGTTCCTCTTGTAAAAAGACCTATAGGTAGGTAACGTCAAAGGTAAACGTTGAATACACCAGTTGTCGTTTTGTCACTGAAGTTAAGCAACAAGCATCGAGGTTAGGACTCGATCACCATTCAAATGCGAACCCTCGCAATGCTGGCTATTCCCGTTGGAACCCAGGCACGGTGAGGTTAATATGAGTAGCTTTTTGGTAAGTTTCCAGTGATAGGAGGGTAAACCATCCTCCTTCCCCTCCCTTCCCCCGGTTCGATATGACCTTGCCAAGGTTAAAAGGGAGTTTAAACTCCAAAGCACTTCATAAAGAGTAGGTATTGTAGGTATATCGGGTCGGGCCTTAAATTAATTATAGCCCAAACAATTTACAAAGAGACTCAAACATAATAATAATAATTTATTCCGTGTCCATGAGGTAGGCACTGATACCTATATCACGATGGTGAGAGGATTAAATGGACGCCCAGATCCAATGGCTTCTTTTATCTCCATTGATTCTATTTTGTTTAAACGTCCTGATTTGATATAGTCAGGTTAGAGGTTTTATAGCCTCCATTCGCTAGCAATTGCACCAGCTACTCACATAAACCTCATACCCAGTCTGGGTTGGGCCGGAAATGCCAGGGAATAGAATTTTCTCGAATTCAGGATCTCTGGACTACGGGCAGTTGTCACGGAGGCTGGCTCGAACGTATAAATAAATACATACATATTATTATTTAATATTTAATTAGATTTAAGACATATACAATTATACATGTACATATGTGTACAATACCAATAATTATAAAAAATAAAAAAAAGGGCGGGGTTATTGCCTACGTCAATCTCTTCCACCCAGCCCTTTATAGGTCTGCCCCTGTTACGTTTTCATGACTTGCAAATTCTATTAGGATCTCAAGGGACCTTTTGAGCAAAACTTGCGAGTATTTCGCAAATTACATCAAAATTTCAGCGATTCTTTTCATTCTTTTTGTAAATAAGTTTTGGCTTGCAAATTCTTAGCGAAACTTGTGAGCTTTCCTTCCACGACCCTCGATCTTCTCTTTCTCACTCTACTTGTCTCCCGTCTCTATCTTCTCTTTTTTTACCTCTCACAACATAGAGTTTCCTTTTTTTCTCTTTCTCTCTCCCTCAATCCCCTCCCCTCAATCTCTCCCCTTCAATTAGTCTGGACAAAGTTTCCCCTAGATCTCAACTTCTGGGTAGCAAGTACAGGTGAGAAGATTTCAAATTTCAAGTGGTGTAAAGTAACTGGTGTAAAGTGGATATTATAATAGGTTCTTAAACTTGTTGTTTTCGCAATAATAGACTAGCTCTTCAAGCGTTATTTCAGCGATAACTTTTGAAACTTGTTATAGTTCGCATCAAAAATATTATAAAAAAGTCATCATATTTGAATTGATTACTTTCATGATATCACAACTACTCAAACTCGCTTTCACACGCTGAAACCGGGACTTGAACCAGGTTACAAGTCCGCCGCCTTTTTGATGAAGCTACTGAGGTCGGTAATATCATAACCTCAAGTAACATAATCACATAAATTTTAATAAGGTAACTATCATATTTATGTTATTCACAAGAGCGATGTCACATCAGTTACTCACTCCAGACTTTCAAGTCGTTCACGGGATTCGAACCACCGACCTCCAGGTTACGAGTCCGCTGTATTATCGCTGTACGAGGCGGGTTACTATATATTCACGATGTTGCAGCTAACTTTATGAATCAGCTATACCAGGACATTAATCAGATCTACAAGGATATTAATCAGCTAATATACTAGATTCCTGCAGTTTTCCTACTTATGATTCTATTGTACGGCATTCCGCGTAATAATGTATTTTCAATCGTTATAATGGACTCAAAATTATGTCAAATTCTATGGAGTTGTAACTAAATCAGAAAAAATGATAGGGAAGAACAGAGATCGAGGGAGGGAGAGATATTGGAGGGATATAGACGGAGGGGGGAGATATCATGTGGATGATAGATTTCATGCCAAATAATAGCGCCATAAAAGTCGTTTATCATTTTTCATGACCCCTCAGGCTTTCACACTCCCTCTCTTTACTCTCTCTTCCAGCCTTATCCTCCAACTCTCTCACCTTCGTCTTCCCTTATCATCTTTTCTTTCTCTCTCTCTCTCTTTCATATTTATTTCTTTCTCTTCTTTTTTATTTTTCCTCTTTCTCTCCCTCTCTCCCTCTCTCCCTCTCTCTCTCTATCTTTCTCTCTCTCTCCCTCTCTCCCCTCTTCTGATATTCACTCCCCCTCCCTCCCTGTATCTCCTCCTCCTCCTCCCCCCCTCCCTCGCCTACACAGAAGGGTAGAGTGCAAAGTTTAGTCTCACTGCTCTGCCCCTAGGATTAGCCATGGGGGCCTATTAGGGTGGCCCTTATTTTCGAAAGTCGGAATTTTCTCGCTCCATCGGCAAAATATGGTTCCAATTAATATTAAAAAAATCTGGAAAAAGTTTCAGCTCGATCAAAGGTCGTTAACACGTGCCGCCTTGACCTTTAAGTTTAGATCTGCCATCGGAAGGGGCAATATACGTTTTTAAGCATAATGTTGATCCTATCTTGAAGAAACTTCATCTCACAGAAAAAAATATAGAATGTAAAATGTATAGAAGGGTTTTCTTTTTATTATTTGGTACATAATAATTTTAGTGGGTAGCACAGCATTATCGAGACACCTGATAATAGCATTTGTCTAAGTCACTCACTACTGTTTTTTCGTAATATTGAGTAGACAATTAGAAAACTGTCGTATATTAGAAAAAAACTATAGAATGTAATATGTATAGAAAGGTTTTCTTTTTATTATTTGGTACATAATAATTTTAGTGGGTAGCACAGCATTATCGAGACACCTGATAATAGCATTTGTCTAAGTAAATCTAACTGTTTTTTTCGTAATATTAAGTAGAAAACTATTGTATATTAGATTTTTTCTATTTGAAGTTGAAGAAAAGAACATTGAACATAATAATTATTGTAATAATATTCATTTATCCATACTATTAAAATAAATGCGAGATAGAAATTCACAAAGAAGTAAATCCTGCTATGAGTTTTCAAGAGATACTCTTTTGTTGGTTTAGGATACTGACTTTTGTGATCTTTGACAACTTGAATGACGAATTGTTTTTGGTTTTCACTCTCTGTTAGCTTATTATTGTATTTGCCCATCAATTAGCGTCGATGGCATGTTGAATACACCGGTTCCCTTCAGAACACCGAAGTTAAGCGACATCCAGCGAGGTTAAGACTTGGATGGGTGACCATTCAAATTCTAATTCTCGTGACGCTGGCTTTTCCCGGCCCCACTCAGGCTGGGTGAGGTCAATGTGAGTAGCAGGTTTGTGAGTTTCCTGCGAATGGAGGGTAAAACCCCCGTCGTGATATGACCATGGCAGTTGAAAGCGACGTTAAACCCCACTTACTTTCTGCTGTATCGTTTACTACTTTTAAGAATTTAATCTTGTTATACGGGTCTTGAAAATTTTCATTTTCCCACCAGTCACTAGGATCTAGACAGAGAAAAGATTTGTTTATTTGAAACCTCTCAAAGAAAACCTGCCTCTCCTCTGACTCCAGCTCCTTGCTAAGCAAGTT